>JAVHNF010002858.1:5796-17664 GCA_034783455.1 Micropsitta finschii | reverse complement strand
CCTAGATCTCCAACAGAAAGGCCACCCACAACTGCAGCAGTTTTTGTCTTCTAAGCAAAGGCCAATTCCTCACTCAATCCCTAAGGTGACATACGTTCCTGAATAGGATGCAGCATATTAACATCCCTGAACCTCAGCCCCCTCCTCATACTTACACAAGAGAATCCACTGTCCTGTACTTTCTCCTGTCTAATTGATACTTCTGGGACAGGAGGAATACTTCGTATAATGAAAGGCAAAAGAAAGCTGAGAACAAACTAGTTTCACTAGCATTACCCATACAAGTGCTATCATTCTAGGAGGGGTTAACAAGAACAGAGTGTTTGCAAGTGCCATGCAGTTCTTCCAAATATTTGGAGTCCTCAAACTGCTGTTACCCTTGGAAGAGAGCTGATGGGGCTCTGAAGACATGTCAGGCTCTGAGACAGGCTGTGGAGACGGAGAAGAACTAGGACTGGAAGCAGCTGCAGATGCTGGAGGGCTTACCAATTTCTCTAAAGAGATAGAGGGAAGAAGAGAAAGCAAAGATACATGGATAAGATACCAGGTAGTGAAACATCCTAAGGACTTGGAAAGAGATACAAGAAACTCTAGAACAGCATTAGAGTGGCTTATTTAGTCCTCTCTAGGAATTTAAGTTCTTTTTACATGTGATGGATATGTAAGGTATGGTAGGGTTAGAAATGAGCTGGCTTCAACTGTTAGGTGTCCACATTACTCCCAGAAGGGAAGTTCAGCTATCTAGTTTGTTTCTTGTGTGTGTGTACATGCAGGTGTAAGTGAAACGCAGGCCTCCATGAGGGAAGATCATTGCACAAAGTTAACTACTTATTCACTGATGGTTACAGCCTAACACTTGATAGAAAGTCTGGGTTAGTTTCATTTCACAGTAGCTGCACACAAGGATCAGATCTTTACTGTAGCAAGTAAAGTTTTTACTTACCTAAACCTAATGAAGCTGCATACTGCTGGCTAAGTAAAGAGCTGGCTGCAAGCTGGCTGTAAGGTGGCATACCTCTAAACGGGCTGTAAGGCACATGTGGCTGAAAGGATGATGTAGAGGCAGAGCCCAGTGAAGACTGCAACGAGACAAAGTACATTTCCATTTACAGTGTCCAGAAGTCAACTTGCTTTGGCAGAGATTTTCTACTTCACACACAACATTACTAAAGCTTAAGTAAATACTGGGAAGCACTAGTTTACCTCTTTATGGTTTTTTCTGCATTCTCAGCTAGCTCTTGAGTTTGTTGACTGAAGTCTTTAATGCCGCTATTTTAAACATTACAATGAAATTCAGGAGGCTTCAAACAATCTGAATATTCCTGGATACACTTACTGGCCTTCATCTTTTATCTGTTTATACCAAAATCCAGTCCTTCAGCACCAATGTTTTATCCCAGCTTTCTACTAACACTTCAGGCTAACTTACCTGAACAATGGCAGGATCTTGTGGCAGAGTATGCTGAGCCTTTGGAGGTTCACAGACAGTGATGTCTTTGATGTCACTGCCCCGAAAAATGATGTATTCATAGATTTCTTCTCTGGGAGGAGCAGGTCTGTCTGTGGGCCGGTCTTCAGTACCGAAGGATCGCACTTGAGCAGTAAGAAGATCACCATTAGTTCAGTATCACCATCACAGCATTGCTTAAGTGAAGATTTATGCAATTAAAAGGTAGTATTATAATATTTACCAATTTCAGCAACAAAAAGGTTACCTCCAGAACCCTGAATCTCATCACAGACATCAGTTTCCTCAAACACCAACTCTTCCAGCAGTCTGTATAAACACTTTTGTTTACACCAAGCTCTGAAGGTAAAGACCAGAGACCACTGGAGAGAAGTATCTTACTCCAGAACCAAGGGCCCCCCCAAAGCCCTGCACTGCCACAATCCCCTTCCCTCCCCAGCACCTGCTCCATGCCGGCCTTCAGCCTAAGACAACTGCCACTACAACAGACCATGGGAGAGGCCCCTGAAGCAGGAGAGGAAAATCTTAAGAGGGCTTTAGAGCTTAAGTTTGCATCTTTGGTTTCACATATTATACAGATAGAGGTAAATCTGATCAATGACAAGAATTTCCTATTCAAATTCTCTCTCTTCCCCATGCCACTGACTACAAAGCAAGCTCAGTGATAAATCTAAACCCTCAGTGCCTACAAAGGCTTTATTGAGTCCCGGGTATCACAACACCTGACCAGGTTCTAACCAGTGATGTTATACATCAGAGTGGAAGAAAAGCTGCAATTGACTGGGTGGCAGCTACCAGGTAGAAGCATAAATTAACCTGAACCATTAAAAAGAGGTCAGACTCACTGGATTGTTAGTGCAGGAGAACAGGTAGCAGTTACATGAGACACAGACATATGGAAGCTTGAAATTTCAGCCACAAATTACAGAAGCTCAAGGTTACCAATCTAGTTGGTTTCTGTCTTCATGAGGCTTTGCCAGTTCATATTAGCATCAGCACATTCTGGTCTGATGTATGTTTTCTGCCAACAGAAGAACTCTGTATTGGAGTTGCATCACTTGCTTCTACCAGGTTACCACTGAGTGCTCACCCTCTCTGCCAGGACATGCCACAATTCCTGCAGTACTTTCACCAATTACAGACCTTTCACAGGCCCCTGCCCCATGGCACAGCCAGATGTGCCAGCCTGCTGCAGCTTCCACTGCACAGATAGGAAACAATAAGCAGACAGCCCTGTCACAGACTGGGACATTACAGGGGATGGGGGGTATCACAGCCTTCCCAGAAAAAGGGCAACAAAAAGGGCATCCACTCAACTGCCATGTTGAGCATCCCCAGTATATTATACCCTTGTTAACTTACTAGGAGTGTTAACAGTTGGTCAGGGCTACTCATCAAAAGTCCTGTTCTCGGAGATGAAAAGCTGTATCCCCACCAAGCAGCAGTCAGTGCTGCAAGTAGTCATCAACTCTGTGCAACATATCTGTGAGCTCCCAAACAACAGCAAGCTCCAGGGACCAGCAGATTAATGCTAAACTTTGTCCCTATCATGCTGATGCTGCTTAGCACCTCAGCTTATACCCAACTGGAAGGGAATTGTAACTGGTACGAGGACAAGCTGTCAGTCACTTCCTCTGAATGACTGTCTTCCTTTGGTTCCTAGGGTACAGAACCTCTCCAAGTTATTTTAGATCTCCAGCTGTTGTTTGATCATATTACAGCTGTAACCTAGTCAACCAAAAGCAGATTATAAACTGACAGCAATGCTTGTGGCCTTTTAAACATGAACCATACCACTGATACCACTGCTCAAGATTAGATTCTTACAGCACATAGCTCATGGCAAGACTACTAAAGCTATGCAGGGACTACTGCAGAATCCCATGGCTAGTTTGGAAAGCACCACATCTTCTCTGAGCACCAGGATCATCCCATCAGCTTCCACAGAGAAACACATGACTGGCAGAGACAAAAGCTGTCCAGGCAGCCTCTCCATAGGCTGATCCCAAGGTTTCTAACTAAAAAGGTGGATAAGTTGTGTCCTTGTAGTGAAAACAGTGAGAGCATTTCAGATGGCTGGAGGAGTTGAGCATGCATGCCCCTGCATTTGAAGGGTTTAACTATTTCTAGCACATCACAAAGTACAGCTCTAAGTTCCTGTGGGGGTCTGAAGGGCCGTATCCCATGAAGAATTACAGCAACTATTGTTTACAGATGAGCAGGAAATCAATCCCACACCACAATGCAGCTCATGTTTTATCACTTTGTACTCATGTGTAGGGCTCTGTTGAGGAGACCTCTGAAGCATCAGGAAGCATAACAAAGGCAACTGGCTATCTAGAAAGCAGAGCTCGTGGTTATTTCTTAAAAGCTCTAGATTCTTCAGACTTCCACAGAAGGGGAAGGAAATTCCTGGGGTTTTCTCCCAACAGGACAGTAACGGGCTTAAACCTCCTTTGTTTGCAACTTAAGATCAGCATCTAACAAGACACACATTTCTTGCAGTGCTTAATTAAGCACATGGGATCTCCTCAGTGTTTAAGACATTGTGCATGTGTTGAGATTTAACAGGAACCAAATACAAGATCAATTGAAGTCATCCCTGCTTCTAGTAGGAGGCTGAACCAGCCTCCTTCCTGAGGTCTCTTTCAAATTAGTTTTTTCTTTAAATCATTTGGGTGATAGAAGTGAAGAGAACAGCACTAACATTACACAATGAAGTTGTCTGAGCCTTAGACACTTGCAACTAGGGCTTAATAATGATTTACTAGCTATCTGGACAACTTCAGCTGCATGTCAGCAGTCCATGGTTCTAATGCTTCAGAGATCAAGTGTATTAAACCACTGTCCCCCATTGAGCAGCGTTAATATTGCTGTCACCAAACTTCAACACTGTTGTGGTGTTCCTAATTCCAACATTATATTTGGAGACCTTATATCAAAATTAAAAGCCCCTCTGAGCTAAAGTGAAAAGCAGGGTTTGTCCTGTGAAGTTTAGAGCAGCACTTTAAGTGAGGAAAACAATGTATTCTCTATTTGTAACTATTACTCCTTAGGCACTCCAGTTACTCAAAACTGAACACTAAGAGAGCCATAAATACAAAAATTAGCAGAAATCTTACACGGAACATGTACTTTCTCACACCATAATGAAGCTCAAGCACATTTGCCTTTGAAACACACCACTGAAGCTCTGAAGTAGCAAGAGCTGAAGCTATGAGAAACCATTTCTACTTGCTGCTGGGTAAAAGTGAAGACCTCCTTGCACACAGAGTAGAGGAATGGAAACCTCTCACTTGCTTTGAGCAGAACACTAACAGAAATAGCTCTGTTTGTACAGTTAAATAAACAGATATGCTCTTAGCCAGGGAAAGAAAAAAAAGGCAGTTTGTTAAACCTCACATTTTTAACTTCAGAATACACACTAATAGGTGTCAAATAATGTCCTGCATCACATAAATGCCATTATACTGAATAAATACTGTGGCACAGGCTGCCTTAAGGATAGCTGAGAATTAAGCAAGTCAGTGTCTGCAGCCAACAGATAGTGTCTCAGAACAAAAGATGTTTTGTTTGTGGACAATCCTGATGGGTAGTTGAAGGCGAAGAAAAAGATGTGAACTTCCCGGAGCTGAGAAGACTAAAACACAGGGGGAAAGCTGATGACCATTAGCTGGAGTAGCCAAGCTGGACATTAAAAGCAGTACAAAAATAAGATCTTATCTGAGAGACTGAACAAGATAGGGTAGGCTTCTCTAAGAGTAAGTACAGCAGTTCTCAACACAGGTGACAACTGAATCTAAATGACACCATTTAAGCAGAAGATAAGGATCACCATTTCTATAGGGAAACAAGATGCAAAGCTCTGATGAGCAGCCTGCAGGGTAGGAAGAGCCAGACCCACGTGCGGATGCCCAAAGCGTTCCGCACACCAGCTCTCAGCCTCCCCACCGGAGCAGAGTCCAGTTATTGATCCCGAAAGGAACAAAGGCACATCGACAGCAACTCTGTCTTCCCCAGCGCTGGCCTGGGGCCCTGCTGGAGCCGAGCACCGACACATTGCCAGGCATCCATGTACAGATAGGGAAGGGGAGCTAAACCGCGAGCAGCCGCACAGACCATCACCTTCCTGGCGCTGACAATAGCGACAGAAGCCGGCATTGCTGGCAGCCCTTCTTCATCAGGGGGCCGGTAGCTGTCTGTGACAACCAAGAACCCCGCAGCACCCCGGGCCCTGCGAGGCACCGCAAGCCCCCGCCACTGCCCGTGCTCGGCCCCGCATCGCAGAGCGGCCTCGCAGATGCTGACTCACGGAAAGGCAGCAGCGCCGAAAGCACGGGGCTCCGGCCCCATCACCCCCCCCCCCTCCCCAGCTCGGGCCGCAAGCGCGGATGAGCCCCGGGCCCCACCGCAGTCTCTCAAGGCGGGCGGGCTCTGGCCGCCGCTCGCCCAGGCCAGGCTCATTGTTCAGGGCACGGAGACGGCAGGCGAGGCGCGGGGGGAAGCTCCCCGCGTCCCCTCAGCGAGCGGCGGGCCACGGCGCCGGAGCCAGCCTAGGCCTGCCCACAACCCCCCCCTCAGCACCCCCCAGAGCCGTCTCACCCTTGGCCAGCGCCACGGTGGAGTTCTCGGTGTCGATGGTGTAGAGGATGCCCTCATAGCTTCTCTATGCCTGCAGTTCCACTGTGTGCTTTTTCTCAATGGCAAATTTCATGTGTTCAATGTGGCTGGTTTAGTAAGTATATTTGCTCCTCTGTAAACTAAAACTGGCTAATACTTCTTTCAATCAGCTGCGAGTGTACTAACCCCCCTCTTCCTCTCCACAGCTACCGTCTCTCTCATTTATGCTAGGGACCAGAATGAAATGAGACTGCAGTAATAAAAGCATCAAGACTACTTTTTTTGTCTTCATTTAACTTTCTTCTCTTATCTGTCCTTTCTCCGCTTTTATACTATTCTGTCTCATCTTTTCCCTGCTTAATTTTAATTTATGCTTATTCTTAGGTATTACAGTATAAGGTATGAAGATATTGTCCTTCAGGAGCAAAGGACAGCCACAGAAGAAGGACGAAAAAGATGCTCTAACACTTTACATATGTACATATGTACTTATATATAAATTTTTAATTTTTCACTTTTTATATTTTTTCCTCAGGATCAGATCATCAGAAAAACTAAGTAATATATATATTATACAGGTACAAGAAATAGAGTGGGCTCTCAGTAGTTTGATACCATGTTTGTGTTTTTTGCTTTCACTCTCTGGTCAGATACTGTCTTCCTCATTGTAAAGGTGGGAGCATTGTGGTCAGTTAGCTCTTGCTCTCACCCTGCTCTAATCCGGGTTCATGCATTTCTCTGGGTATTAGTGTGCACTGTTTCTTAGTGTTCACAACAGGTTATTTTTTTATTTAGCAGTATGTGGCTTTCATTTCATCATGCTATTTGGGTATAATTCCTGTGTATTATGTCTTTTAATAATGATATATTAACTATAATTAATTAGTTACTGCTGTCCTTTTTATTTCTAATACAAATGATGGAGAGTTACAACGTTTGTGTTAATGTAATAGACAATAGAGGGCAATATGGTGCTGCACTGAAATAATGTCCTGAAACAATGCAAACACCTGTTTCCTTCTAATTATGAGGAAAGCATGAGTTATTTCAATTTTTTTTTTAATCTTTGATTTTAATGCTCTGGCCTGGCACTGATTCAATATGTTATAGTTAACACTTCTAAAATGGGTGAAAGCTGCTTCAAAACTTTTCCAAGAACATGGAGTCATCTTTTCTCTTTGCTACAAATTAAAATGAACTGGAAGAAGTTCAGGATTACAGAGATGAAAAAAATTGTTTGGAGAAAATTTCCAGGACTGCTAGCAGTCTGCTTGAACTGCCGGTGAGGTAAGTAGAGGGCAAATACAATAAACAGTTCAGAGTATTCTGGTGTTTAATTGTTGTAGTAATGAAAAATAGAGTAAAATATCAGAAGAGGACAAACCTATTAATTGCTAAGAATCAGAGCACATCAAAGGACCCAGTATAAATGTAATTGTGTGCTTTTGCTTTGCCAGCTAATTGTGTCCTTACCAGTTTTTAATTGAGGTGGGGAAAGGACTAGAGGAGACTGTGGCAATGTGCTAATTGATGTGGGTAGGTGGACAAAGAAAAAGCAATAGAAGGAAGCACAGCATTTATTTGGAATTGGAAAATGGCTTTTTTCAGCCCTGGATACCATACCAACATTTTAATATCTCTTGCTTACTTAGAACCAAAGGAGCAGCATTTCTTATACCGAAATCCCTGATATCTCTTGTTTGCTAAAGTCTGTGACAAACACTGTATCTTAACCCATGAGCTGTATTGGATGCTCACTTTGAAACAGTGAATAGTGAATCATTTCAGAAAGGACACTGAGCTGGAAGATATAATTTTTCACTTTTTATATTCTCTTCCTCAGGATCAGAGTAGGAGAAAAAAATAGCGGTTTAAAATAATTTATTGGAAAAAAATCTTTTCATTTGTTAGTGAAGTAACAGTTTCTGTAGCTGACAAGTTTTTTCTATTACATGGTGGGAAGCAAATTCCTATATATTTGCATACATAACATTTATTTAAGAACATTTATGCAGGAGGACATTTTTAAAATAGTTTTGAGAAGGATTCAAAGGACTCAGTAAAGAAACTAGGCTCATTTACTGAATCCTATGCTTTATTACTGGCTTGAGATATAGAAGATAGGATTTATTATGGATGGAGACACTTCCACTCTGTCAACAAATTGAGATAACAAGGTTCACACATCTCATCACTGAAAAAATTAACTGGAAGCAGATTAAATTGGGCTTTCTGGTGCTTCAGACTGTATTTGTGAAGCCTGTGTTAGATAGCCTTTTGTACATGCTTAAAAAAAGGCTTAAGAAAACACTTTTTTGTATTCATAGAATCGTAGAATAGTTAGGGTCGGAAAGGACCTTATGATCATCTAGTTCCAACCCCTCTGCCAAGGGCAGGGACACCTCACACTAAACCATTCCACCCAAAGCCACATCCAGCCTGGCCTTGAAAACCGCCAAAGATGGAGCATTCACAACTTCCCTGGGCAATGCATTCCAGTGCCTCACCACCCGCACAGTAAAGAATTTCTTCCTTATATCCAATCTAAACTTCCCCTGTTTAAGTTTTAACCCATTACCCAGTGATATTATCTGCACCCTTTCACTGGTGAGAGTGAGATCACCAGTAGGTGTAATGTAACACGGTGTGAATATTCACTGGGCATCGTATTCCTCATTCTGGAATGCAAGCAACAACCAGCTCTGTTGTTCCCAAGAGGCAGCCCAGCTGCTTTTGCCAGGGACATGCACTGAGAACCCCTTTGCACTGAGAGCCAGCCCCTGGCTCTGTCAGCACCTCTGTCCACCATGAGTGGCTGTGCACAGCCAGACGGCAGCTGGTCACAGGGAGCAGTGGGGTCCTCCAGACCAGACCAACCCAACCCAACCTAAATAAGCCCCCCCAACACTAAACAAAATAAAGCTGGAGTGCTGAGAATAGCTCAGCTCTGTGATCATTAAATGCTCACTGGAATGGAAATCCTTCTTCTTGGGTTTCCTCTGCCGTGCTATTTCTTTTCCATGGTAAGCTCTGATAAAAGGAGGAAGGCAGGGGACCTTTAATCTCTTCCTTACAGGTTGTTTGGTCCTCACACCTCCAAACCCATTCGTGAGGCAAAGCTTACTCTGAGTGGAGCTAGAGATGAGGGGGATTACGCCTCTGCCGCCTGTCACAGCAGGGAGGCAAGCCTCTCTGTCCCTGGGCTGTGCTTCACAGCATTCAGGTGGGGAATGAATGAGTTTCATGCCAATTCTGTTTGGCTGATGAGGAATGGGACCATGGAAAAGAGACCAGGACGCATGGAGCAGCATCCCACAGGCTGCCGAAGCGGTGCTGGGAACTGAGGGTAGCAGCAGGGCTCCAGCTCATGCAGCCCCAGCCGCCTGCATCCGCCTGTTCCATGCCTCTGAAACACTGGAAGTACGATGCTGATGCATGGGAAATTGCTGTTAACTTGAACTGCTGGGTTGGCCCGTTGCAAAACAGCTCCTGTCAGCCTGTGGCCGGGTTGCCAGCACCCTCTTGTTCACCCTGCACTCCACTCAGTCCATATGGGTGGCTCACAGGCAAATGTAGACCCTTCTGGTTCTTGGCTCTTGTAGTTTATGCCGAGGACACTCCAAGGGGTCTGATTTCCCCTTATTCCTGGCAAGGGGTGCTGAAGGGGATGGTGACATCTGTGCACCCAGAATTGACATCAGCCCTGCTGCTGTCCTGAACCAGGATGTGGAAGCAGCTCTCCGCATGCAGAGCTAGCAAGGCTTTGCAGCTACGGGGGCACATGATGCCTATAGCCATGGGGGACAAAAGCATTGGTGCTGGCCCATTTGTGCTGGTCTGTGTTTGTCTGTGAGCAAGATGAGAATGGTTTTGCCCAGCAGAGGTGGTGGTCAGGCAGGAGGGTCCTTTGGAGGACCAGAGACAAGTGTGCTGGCACCTGAAGCGCTCAGGGACTGCACAGGAGGAGTCCTGGCTCCTGGTCTCCTTCCATACCCCCTCTGGTATTCACTGATGCAATCCCTTGCAACCCTCAGCTCCCAGCAATTTCCTCCTGCCCATTCCTGGGAAGGAGGATCTGAATCTAGAGGGGTGAAGGCAAGTCACAGCTTCTGTATGTTAGCTCCATGCTTCCCAGGCGTGAGAGCTGGGGCTGTTCATGGCAACCTTGGCTGAGTTTATAGCAACTATCTCGCCCTGGGATCGGCGCCGTAGAGCTCCTCAAGGAGGTGGATGTGATTCAGCACACGGAAGAGGCTTTGTGCCTGCCCCAAAACAGGAAAGCACATGGCTGTCCATGGGGATGGGTCCCAGATGCCCAGTGCCTGCGGCTGGAGGATATCCAGGCATTTCTTCCCTGGTAGGGTGGGCTGTGGATGCGGCCACAGGGCACCAGGAGGAGGGAGGCAGAGCACTGCTGCCCACCCTGATGGTGAGCAGAGGCTGGTGAGATCAGGGGCTCCGAGGGCATCTATGCAGGGAGCACTTGGATACGGGATGTGAACAAATGTGACCAGACTCGTGTGAAGCTTTATGTGGATTTATCACATACTAGTGGTGAAATACACAGTTCTGATCCCTCCTCCTGGGCACGCTGGTGTGTGCAGACAGGGATTCCTCAGAGAACCTGCTGCGGGCTTTAAGGATGAGGATGGAAGGGAGCCAGTGGGAGGGCAAGCAAGCTTTCTGCATCACCTCCTCTCATCTCCATCCCCTTTCAACCCGTCTTCCCTTTCCCCATTCCCTGCTGCTCCCTGCAGGAGGGATTTGCTCACATGGCTCCATTTCAGCCCTGTGATCCATGGCATTTGCGGTCACTGAGGCACATTGTGCAAGTGGCTGATGCAGGCACACAGTAACCATGGGAGGAGTTTGTGGTTGCACAGGCACCGATGGGTTCTCATGAGGAGGCTGCCAGAGGTGTTGGGAAAGAGCGTGCTGCTGGCCCTGTTTCCAGCCTCCTCCTGCCCACTCCCTGGCTCACACTGGGTGCCTCCTGGGGTAAGGAGCCTGTCTCAGTGCTCTGCTCACCTCCCTGCACGAATGGTCCCTCTCAAGTACCACCAGGGACCGCTTGTCTTGCTTATGCCCCAGGGATGCAGCAACGAGCATCCTGCATTGGGGCCTGCTACTTCCTCTCAGAGGCAAAGCATGGGTCACCCCCTACCACACGGTCCCACCTTTGATGATGAGTTCTCCCCTGAATGTTCATCACTACTGTGGTCGTGCACTTCATCAGTCCACCTCTCTCAATGGCCGTGACTTACCCACCTCAACCCCCTTCCTGCGCCAGCAGTGTGAGGTGTGAAGGCAGTGGGCTGCACGGTAATGTCCTTTCATTTTCCCCCATGTAGCTTGACTACAGTCATTGTCACCCTGGCTGCAGTGACTGTCCTGATCATCGGGTTTGGTGTCTCAGGTATGTGACTGCTCAGGTTTCTTGCTGTTACCCGTGGAATGATGAACGTCTGCCCTGCCTCTATCCCTCCATCCTGTGCATGGGCTGAGGTGTGCTCTTGTGTGCAAGTGCCGCCTACAACCCTTGGCTTGCTTCACGAAGCTTGTACACCAGATGGCTGAGTTAAGAGTGCACAGGCGGCTTCAGTTGTGGTCTTTCTCAACAAGGCATCGCTCCATCGCATCAACCAGCAGGAGCCCTGGAAACTGTGAGCTCTTGTGGGCTGTAAATAGGGCAGAGGTTTATAGACACTGGCACAGGGTGCCCAGAGAAGCTGTGGCTGCCCCATCCCTGGCAGTGTTCAAGGCCAGGTTGGACACAGGGG
>JAVHNF010002769.1:9487-21233 GCA_034783455.1 Micropsitta finschii | reverse complement strand
AAAAGTGATGATTTTGTAAATCAATCAAAAAACGCAGATATACAAATATTCATTAATTCAGATTTTCAGAACCCTGCGACACAGTTAATCATCTTTATTTCTTTTGCTCATAAAATATTTTTGTGAGAAAAAAATAAATTGAAGGCTCTTATTTCTGTCTGGTTGCTTTTGGTGTTCTTGCAATGTGTTATGATAGGAACAAGTGGAGTTGAGGTTATGCATTGACTCTTGCTGAGGAGCAAAGACACACATTTTTTACCCTCAAGTTGAAAATTATTTATTTATTTTGTTTTTCAGTTTGTTCCTATGCACTTAAATAAGGGGGAAAAATCCTTACCTACACGTCTCACTCTGGCAGTTTTTAGCCCAAACTGGGATACCTATCCCACATAAATATCTGCTATTTCATTCAATCCATTACTGAGCACAGAATTAAAAATAAGCATTTAAATCACAAAGTGATTATTCATTTTTAGCTGATTTAAGGCTCCCATCACTCATGCATATTGCCACTCCTCACTTCTGTGTGCACTCAGGTCTCCACAGTGCACTCCACCAAAACCCACACTTCTCTCCTTTCCAGAGATCCAACTCGTCCGTGAGTTCTGCTTCTTTTTCTGGTTTCACCTGAGGACCTTTTCTTTTAATTGTGGATGACTGCTTTGATTTAATGGAAGTTGCTGTCCTGTGAGAATGATAATGTAATACTACGTGCTTTTTTCTACAGAGATCACTTTTTGTAGGCAAAAACAGTTGCATACTTAATTATCCTCATTAGTGGTTCTGATTTTGAAACTGATTCAAATGAATACCCCATTGGAATAAAAGGTTGAGCACTGGCACACTGAATCAGAGTAGCAATTTGAAAAAGCATAATTTATTTTTTTTTGTTCCTTTTGGTGGACACATTGTAATTTTATGCTATTTAGCCTTAAAATGCTGGCTACCATTCCACAACACACTACATAGGAAGCAGTTCGACACTGGGAAATTATGTACTGTGGAAATAATTTTGGCTTTCTGAATGATACCAATTATGCAATTATATACATCAGAACAGTACAAAAACTAACCAGCTCATCCATGCTTGCTGTAGACTATATTCTTCCTTTGACTTTTTTCCCATTGCTTTGTACTGCAGTAACAATTGTAACAATTTACAAGACTGTTTCAGCATCTAGAAGTCAAACATCCAAGAAATGTTTTTTACTTCAGATTTTTATTTTACCATATGTTAAGCCAAATCTCTGGGATGACCACTCAAAGTAGGCACCTGCTAGAGTGAAATTAGTGAGTAACTCAATTTCTTTGTACAGATCAATTTTGCAATGTTACATTATGCAAATTAACACTCTCCTGATTCTTTCAGTTCTTTTCTTTATACAATGAAGTTGTAAATAACTAATAGACCTGTCCTGGTCTTTGTAAAGGCTCTCCATCCCAGCAATATTACCAACCCTTTCTTGCTGCATTACACTCTCCCCTCAGAAGGTGGGAGGAGGAGGAGGTCCAGGGGCAGAGGAAAGGCCTCTGCTTGCAACTGTCCCTGATCAACTTATTCCTGGATTCCATCTTCCCCATTACCTCTGTCCCAGGCACTCCTCTGCCACTACACCTGGATGTCAAGTCTGGCAGGAATGCCTGGCAGGGAGCAGCTGGGATTCACTCTGTCATCTGACTTCACGATGGTCTCTGGTAGCCACCACAAAGAAAAGTCAAGAAGCATTTTGGCCAAATTCGGAGATTTTGGGTTTCAAATTGCCACTCGCAGGTGCACTAGGTCTCCCTCCTTTCCCTGTGCTGACTGAGGCTCCTGCAGGTGCTGGTGCTCACTTCAAGCCCAGCATCTCAGCCTGCCAAGGACTCAGCAAGCAGCTTACCCATGCAAAGCTCACATTTGCACAAGCACGTGTTTTGTAACTGAAAAACTAGTGAAAAAAATTATTCACACTTTTATGAGGCCTGTGTAAGAATTATCAGAAAAAAATTCTGTTGTCGGAACAATGGATGCTTCAGCATTTGCCGTGGGAAGATACATATTTCTGGGAGAAACACAAAGATGTTTTTCTGCCTATTGTTCTCATGAACACCTGTGATCTGAGCAGTGCAGAGCGCCCTTCCTTTTTGCAAGAGATAACTGAAGACTAAAAACTGGGCTTTTGGTTTTTTTTCTTCTGCTTGTCTCAGCAGTTTCCAAGAAAGTAACATTTAACAAGAAGATCAACTGGCTGATAGAAAACAAATGTTTTTCCTTTTACTGCATTGTTGACTTGACTTGAAACTATTGTAGGTGGTGGTGTTTAATTTGTCCTTTTGTGTTTATTTTACCAGTGTAGTAGTTTAATATGCTCATCTTTTTGTTAATTATATTTGTAATCTTAAATCATTTTGTGCAATTGATTTAATTTTGTTTTCCATTTTAAAGCTGTTTTGTGTTGATTTTAGCATGCAGTCATTTTTCCTTGGTGTTGTTTTCTTTGTTCTGTTAGTTCTTTCAGACTTTGGAGTCTGGTCAGAGCATCTCTATCCAGTGTTCTTTCCCTGTTCTTAAAAATACCTATCCTGCCTCCACCTGAAACTTATTCCTTGTGTGAGTTGTATTTTACTCTTCCTCCCCTCAAATGGTGGAATCCTTACAGTTTTACAGACAGTCCTTACAGATTTACTTGACAGTCCTTACAGATTTAGAGGGGAATAATGAAATTTCTGTCTGGAGTCAGAATCAAAGCCAAAGTTGTAAAAGGACATTTGTTTTACATTTACTCTAATAAAATTTATGATATTTATCAACCTTGTATGGTAGTCATTAGATAAAACCCCTAGAGGGAGACATGATCACAGATGGATTATTGTAATGCCTCATCACTCTGATCTTTTCACAATAGCTGAAGTAATTTCTCTAGGTCACTTTGCATAGCCTGTTACTTGATAATTGAGCAGTGATAACAATGTTATTGTTTGTAGGTGTCTAATCATTTTTTACTTCCTTTAAAGGCTTTTAATTTATTAAGGGAATATGTATTGAAGGAAAGGAGAAAAAGCCTATGTAGGTTTTAAAAAAAATTAAAAAAAATCATCCTAAACAGTCACATAGCTTGGTAGCATTGCACCCTACCACCCACCCAGATTGCCTTTCTCTGGCTTTGTTCTGCACCGAGTAATCTGCATATTTGTGATTGCATTTGTAATGCTTCTTCTACTAGTTTGAAAGGCAAGGCACTCTGAAATGTTTCGTATCAGTTCTCTATGTGTGTTTATGCAAGAAAGATTATCCTAGCATACAAAATTGTTTGGATGTCGACAGCGTAATTAACCTGCAGTATGATCCTGTTAATTCGGTTTCCTTAAACATAATTTATTGTTTAGATGTCTTCAGCCATTTTATTACAAATATTTTAGGGGTTTATTGATTGCTTTTTACATTAATTCCATTAAATTGTTTTACAATATCTTTCTTTTGCCTTGCAAGGAATAATCAATATTTTATTTTCCTCTGGTAATGAGGATTTCAGTTTTTTTCACTGGGCATATGGAAAATGGGGCTTAAATTCTGTTCTTTAAATGTCTCAATTATTTTGTTATATTTAGGTCCCAAAATTTCACAGAGTAGTTGCACCTCTACAAAGCAAATGCATATTTTAGTAATGCCAAGTGGGATATTCTGCTGTAGATGTGCATATTTTTTTAGCTTTAAATAAAATGAGATGCAAAATTGTTCAAAGGATAAATTCTACCTAATAGCTGTATGTTTTTAAGGATTATAATCAGTATACTGTTTTCTTGCCTGAAGATGAAGGACCAAGTGAAGTGAGTGACGTGCCCCACCAAAATGGGATCTAAACTGCATTTTAGGCTGTGTTTGTTGTCTTAAATTACCTGCGCAAGAGGCTCAGAAAACCTGCCCTCCTAACCTAGGCATGATTTTCTCATCTGTCAGCTTTTGCTGGACTGTGTTGTTTCATCAACGTACAAAGTGGTCGCAGGCATCTTCCATTCCGAGAGCAGGTCGTAAGAGTCATTACCAGGAAAGAGCTTTGTGAAAAATGGGTGTTCTTGGATCACTGATTTCCAAGAGGTGTAATGTTTAGACTTCATTCTATACTTATACTTATTATTATTATTAATGTTTTTCATTGTACTCCTTGGGTTTGCTTCTAGGTTTCCTCTACATTGCTGGTATTTAACTGAGAAATTCTTAAATTTTAAGGCGACACCTTATGCAGGCTATTAAATCTAAGGAATATACTTGATCGTTGCCCAGTTCATCAATCACAACATCACTGAGGGAAAAAGTAGAGGAAGTATTAACATCCAGGGCTGTGGTAAACCTGACATTCCACTGTAAGACAGTTAAGGCTGTTGCTATAAACCTGCTGTAGTGCAAGAGAGTAGTCAACTGCTTAATTACATAATATGTCTTTTCTATTTTGATTTTTATTTTATCTAAATAATCTCAGTACTCTCTTGGCTCTAGACTTTCACTTTGATTCATATCTTTTATTTTATCTGTATAAATATTTCATGCATGATTTGATTAATCAAATGAATGAGAAATAATTTTCTCTTTGTTTTGAAATTGTTATTCATTTAGGACCAAACTTCCACCTTGCATAAGCATTACAGGGATAGAATTTAGCTTCTGAAAAGGACAGGGAGACAATTGAAATCTAAATAAGTATCAATTAATTGTTCAGAGACATTTTTGAATATGTTGAATTTTGTGTGAATTTTTTTCAGGAACTGAAGAGGAAACTAGAGCTTTAAATAGTCACTTGCAGAATATGGAGAGAGGGATTTGGAATATTGTTAGGCACAAAAAATAAGCTTCAAAAATCACAAACATATTATTTAAAGTTACTAAAACATGATGAATTGTACAATATCAGCATTGCATTCTGACATCAAGTTGAACAGATATGATTTTTTCTTGTGTTACATGCAAATTCTGTGAAAGTATTCACTTTTGGCATCATTATGGTAAAGATCTTTAAAAGTGAAGCAGTCTGAAGGGGGACATAGAAGTGAAGAAAGGGTAAAGGAAGATTTCCCATGGACAGATATTTCCAGTTTGTTTTTGCATGTCTTCTTTCATCTCTTCATTGCAGCTGATGCTGATCCCTCCAGGACACAAGATCCTACACAGAGCAAGCCCAAGCCTGATCCAGTAGGTAGTTTAAATGTAGGATCTTCTCTCTTATGTCTTAGTGACACCTCCTTCTGCCCATTAAAAAGGATTGTAAAGCCCCAGCTTCAGCCTATTTTGTCTTATGTAATATACAATGAAGCCTTGCTAAATGACACCCTTACAGGCAGAAGTATCCCAAGTGCTATTTGCTAGGACCTTATAGAAGACCTTTAAGTGCACAGAATATATATATGTAGGAGCTGCAGCCCTCTGGAGACCTGGAGAAAGGAGTGACATGCCAGAAGAAAATAAAGGTTACCTCTATACAAACCAAAAAAGCAAGTCCAATCTTAGATATGCCAATAGGTACAGTAAATGCAAAGCCCAGCCTAGATCTTAGTACCTGTCTCTGTCCAGTCTGGTTATATCTACCCAGACTGGCTATATATTGCTCAGTCTCACTTTCTGAGTGTGATCAACCTGCAGCCTCACCGACCAGCTTGTCTTGAGATAAGCCACTTTACTTGACAGGAGATTTCTCAAGTGCTGAAAGAAATTTTTTATCAGGGTGACATATTCAGCACTTTGCTAGGCACAGTGCGGCAGCACTATTCTCTCCTGAAAAGCTGGAGAAAATTTCTTGGCTATTATACTTTGTCAGTTCCCCTTATAGGTTCAAGTAGCTGGATCGAAGGAATTTCGACTAAATTTGCATAAAATATATCAGTCCTTCCACTTTGTCACCTTGACATTTCAGTTCAGGCACCCACTGAATGCTGCTGAGGTGCAGGCTTCCTCCTGTTTCCCTTACGTATTATTTGTTTCAGTAATAAATAAACCTTAATCAGGAAGAATCTTTGACTTCCCTTGGACTGCTACCTGATGTCGTATCTTTGAAAATACTGCTGTTATCTCTGTTCAGGCCAGGTGTGGCCATTTCAGTTCTGTCTTACAGGTGCTGCAGAGGTCCATTCCTGCAGAGCAGGTTGTGGGGAGAGTGGGGTGGAAAGGGCCAGGCCTGTACCTGTTTGCCTGAGCCCTTAGAATTTTAGCCATTGGTCTGGAGACAAAAGACTCCAAAAGCCATGTTTTCAGAATGTCATTTAGGCAGTTGGTGGAACCTGTCTGATTCTCCTCCCCCCCCACTTCTATTTTAGCTCTTCTTTTGTTTGTTTGTTTACTTGTTTTGTTTCCTTGTTTTCCCTTTAGGTATTTCTCTTCACTTATATATATATATATGTGTATATATATGTAACTTTCATCAACTTTCCCTGTTGCTTTCCCTTTGCAACTTTTAGTCTGAGCTTGCTTCTGCTTACTACAAAATATAGTGCTTAGTTGGATCATATTTTACCATTAAGTAACATATAATTAGATATTGTCTTTGACTTGTCTCAGTTTCAATTAGGTTTTGATAGATCACTGGTTCTGTTATTCAGCTAATCACTTTCTTCCTATGTCATAAAGAAATATCTTTTTAATAAAAGATTCTGAAATCCCTTTTTTGTTGTTGAATGCATCCAAGTAGCTCAGACTTTGTTTTCCAGCACAAAATGCATCTGGATTGTCAGCATTGTGTATATGTGTGTGTATTATAGCACTACAATTATTTTCTAGGGATCTTAGTGTGTTTCTGTCTGCCATTAAGATGAATGTGTACCAGATGCTGGTTTAAAATGAAGCACTATTGCATAGGCTGATGGATGGAAAGTTTGTCAAAAGTAGTGAAAGCTTCTACAGGGGATACAAAGCAGCTGGAAAAATTCATTGTTATGTGCTGCTAGTATGAGTCTCTGGTTCAGCTGTGCTGCATTTTGATTAGAAAGCTAGATTCTATGGAAGTGTCAAACATAGCTCCTGATATTCTCTATTTTTATGGTATTTACAATTTTGTATTCACCTCTTTATTCTCGGCCAGCAAATCTACCCTTTTTACATGAATGTCTGCTAAGAAGCAGTATAGTATAATAAAAGTTGGCAAATGTGAACTGTATTTATTACTTCTATGTGAATCTCTTGTTGGCCAATGGAAATTAAAATGCTCTGTTGATTGTTTCACTTGTGTTTGTAGAGAATAGCTTGTACAGCAGATGAACAATGCCAGATTTTCTTTTTTTTTTTTTTAGTTCTCTATTATGTTACCAACAATACAGTTCTCTGCTTCAAAGTATGACTATAATTAGAAGTGTGATTATGCAAAAGTGGCACCATCTTATTCAGCCCTGCTTCTTCCTGTGCTTAGTCCTATTATGCCTATTTTTACTTTATAGATAACCAAGTTTCCTCTAGGGCTGCACTAACTAGGAAGAATTTGTTTCTTGCGAGGGACTTTACTCTCTACTAACACCTGTCTCATCTATATGCAGGGACTTGTCAGCTCCAGTGCTTGAAATTAATTCTTTCAGAATCTCCAAGTGCCTTTCATCCTGCCCTGTTCTTTCCATTTATCTGGCTGCCTTCTACATGCCAGACATCCTTCCCTATTGCTTTAGGAGTGGCTCTCTTACTTTTTTTTTTTCTATGAATTCCCAGTGCCAGTTCTGCTCTCTTTCAAGGTGGTCCCTCCTGATGGCCAATTCCAAAATGATATTTATAAGATGGTATCATCCTATCTTATATCTCCTCAAGATGTCAAAAGAGAGAAGGAAAAAATAATTTTGTACTTCAGGCTTTTGTACACGTCACTTCATGACTTAGTGTTAGGATTGCAAGTTATTTCTTGTGCAAATGAAGGCTAACCTTGAAATCTGTCTCACTGATGCTCACTTGGGTCTGATGCATTATGGTCACCCTTTCAAAACCTTACTCCTGCATATGTACAGCAGAATGGTGGTATTGGTAATATCTCCTACCATTTATTGGAAACCATAAATTGTGCCTTACCCTGCTATGCTTTCAGTCAGAGAAGGCTAGGAAAGTGTTTTGAATGAAATGTTGGGGAACATTCCAGCCCTTCAGGAATGCTGCATAGCTCATGGCAGAAGTGTTCAGAAGAAAGAGGGCTAAGCTTCTGCTCTGGCCAATGCAGAGTTTCTGCAGTGTTACAGAATTTGCGGTTTAAGGTTGTTGGGTGGGGAACTATAATCACATGGATGGCAGAACCAAGATTACAATAAACTTGCTTTGTATCTAAGTCTTTAGGTCTTTCTTAAAAAGACCCAACCAAATTACATAATGTATTTATTCAGTTGTATCTGTATTAATTATAGATACGTATTATCATTAAGGAATTATGGATATTTTATTATTGTTTGCTCAGTTCTTTTTATTACTTTATTTTGCCATGGAAAGACTGTAAAAACAAATTTAAAATGCTAACAGAAACTACCTGTGTTTCAGACAGAAATTTAGATGCTAGAAATTTCATGAAAGTAAATGACTGGTGGATTTTTGGTGTCCTAACAAAGAACACTGCATCCGCAAATGTTAAAATATTCAGATCTGTTTCAGTTTACTCTATAAAGAAAGGGCTTTTCCTTTTTATTTTTTTGGATGACAATCATTTAATGTGCTTAATCCAGTGACATTTTTTTAAAAAAATGAGAAACATTTTATTAGAGCTTGCATTAGGATCCAGTTGTTTTGATTACCTTCCTTAGGCATTGTGTTTGATTTTGTAGCAAATAACAGTCAAATTGTTTTGCGTGAAGCTGAAATTACTTAGGTTTTCAAGGTCTGTTCTTTCTCTTTTTTTGTCTTGCAGTTTTCAGTGAAGATCTACATGCCAGTCTATATTTTGTCAATGCATCTCTGCAAGAGGTAGTGTTTGCTAGCACCACAGGGACATTGGTACCCTGTCCAGCAGCAGGGATCCCCCCTGTGACGCTCAGATGGTACCTAGCGACGGGCGAGGAGATTTACGATGTCCCAGGGATCCGCCACGTCCACCCCAATGGCACTCTCCAAATTTTCCCCTTCCCTCCTTCAAGCTTTAATAACTTAATCCATGATAACACTTACTATTGCACAGCTGAAAATCCTTCAGGGAAAATCAGAAGTCAGGATGTTCACATTAAGGCTGGTAAGTATAATCTTTTATTAGGTTCAGATA
Source organism: Micropsitta finschii (assembly GCA_034783455.1). NCBI lineage: Eukaryota > Metazoa > Chordata > Aves > Psittaciformes > Psittacidae > Micropsitta > Micropsitta finschii. Next base: position 12,057 of record JAVHNF010002769.1, on the reverse strand, counting down.
GGCTAGAGGAGGGAGAAAATATGGGTGTTTCAGATAAAGAGTAGCAGCAGCTGTGAATCAAAGAAGACAGGCCACAACTGTAACCTCTACACTCTTTACAGTATTAAGTAAAACAATGGTTTCTTCCTGTTCCTCCCTGATTTGATTTGTTTTGGTGGGGAAAAGTTAGTTTTTCACAGATCTTAATTAGTTGGGCTACTGCACAAGTATAAGGAAAAATGAACTGATAATGAGTAATCAGACCATGCTTACTCATTAAAAAGCTGTGAGAGAAAAAGATGCAATCTTTGGAATTTGTAAGGGGCTGGAAGAAAAGAGGAGTTTTTACCCAGTCACATCCTTCTCATTTGCTTGTATTTGTGCTTTGTTTTGAGAGAAAAACCTGTGTCCTGTGTAATGATTCAGTAATTGATGTTGGTCCCACAGTCAGTCCTTTCTGGTTAAACTAAAAGATGAAAATAAACAATAGTTTTGCGTCTCTTTTCTATACTGACTGTGTGCAGACTGGGTCAGCCAGTGGAGAATCAGAGTGTGATCAAAATCAGATCTTTTGTTGCAACATATAAGCACATGATTGAGTATTTCTTTTTAAAGTTTTGTCTATGCATTTCAGTTAATTAAAATATTTAAACAAGCAAACAAAAGCAAGTCTGGGAGCTAACCCTGCCTAATGCAAATCCTCATAACTTCTCTTATTGATGGAGCTATGCTGAGGTTTTTTGGGTTTTGGGTGTTTTTTTTTCAGAGGAGAAGCATCTTTCCTTCAGAAATAGGCATTCACAGGAGTTGCATAGGGAAAACTGAATGGTTAAGAAAGTAGATTTGTCTGTGACTCTCGGAATAAGAGAGTGTATTTTCTTCTTCTCGACAATAAATATTCAGAGATCTGTAGTTTGTAGACAATTAGAAGGCAAGAGTAAAAAACAGGTTTTATAAATTTGTGACTTATTAAAATTTTAGTCTAGAAAAATGGGTTTTCTTGTACAAGTGACTAGTAGAAACAAGTGAACATTATGCATATGTGAAGTTTCTATAATGATCCATGCTTCTTTTGAAAATGCTTAGTTGTCCACAGATCAAAAAAAATCCAAACCCCAAAGATTTGTAAGAATACAGCATAAATATGTTTGGAACTTGGTTCTGGTTTTTGTGCTTTTGGTTTTACGTCAATGGATTTGTGGATAAGTTGTCCATTTCTGCCAGTTTTGGCAGAATTATATTCAAAGAAAACAATATTTTCTTGTTCTCTGTGGATTTGCTAATGTATCTCAAGTTTGAATGTCCCTTGTGTAGCATTTTTACTAGTATTAGTTTCCCTTTTTAGTATTTCTTAGACAAAATAATGTGGTGATGTAAAGGAGGCTAATATTTGCGATGTTGCTAGCTACAGCTCTGAACCAGTGTTCATTTACTTGTGAAAGCGTATGATATGGTTGACAGGATGCAGTTATGTTTGTTGCTCAGCATTGGTCCATTGGAACCCCAACAGAAGTCTTCTTTCTCTGTTTGAGAAATAAACCTCACAAATAGAAGAAGGGCCTGAAAAAAAGGCTTTGCAGTAGGTGTCTGTAGCTGCTTGACTCATAAACTATCAACTCTTTTTGTCCAAGTCAGAAATGCCTTTTTTATCTCTTTTCCTTCAATTTTTAGCCTTTTACCTCCTATTCATTATTTCTCCATATGACTTGATTTCTCAGTTAATTTGAGGTTTGCATAACAAGTTAAACAAGTCTGTTTCCTTCATACAAACTGATACAGTATGTCAGAGCTGTCATTGTTCCTGATGGCAGGCAATAGCTATTAGTGAGTATCTTTTCCAAAAGCTTGTGTAATTCCCTAATATTAAGAAAATACAATTCTTATGAACACAACAGAAAGTGTATTTTTATGTTCAGATGAGAAATTTTGTGTTGCTCAAATATGAACTGATAAATATGAAATATGATAATATGAAATGATAAACTTGATTCGTTTGTGTGTTACTTTCAATTAAATTTCTGATCATGTGAAATCTGTGCAGAGTTTCAGATTTCCCCAAAATAATGCTAATTAGGGCCATCCTTTTCAAATCTCTTTTTTTCTCCATCTCCTCCTCCTTCCTGTGCCCACCAACAGCAAGATTTCCTAGAAATATAAAAGTAAGGAGTGGAGGATCCAATCATAGAACAGTCATGCAAAAACTAATACAGCTTTGCCTATTCTCACAGCCAGCTTGAGGAAGTCTGAAGCTCATTTATGGGCTTCCCCAAGAATATGAGTAGGTGATGTAAGGGTTCTAGCTCACAGTGTTTGTAATTGTGGCTTTGCATATAATTTTGCATATAATGCAACATGCATTCCCAACTCCCCAAAAAGCATAACCTCACACCTAGACACCGAGCCCAGTCTTCTTCCAGGCCAGTCACATATGTGATTAAAGGTGCATATCTCCATTTCATCTTCAGGCTATCCTCTGTGCAGTCATGGCAGGGAAGAATATACCTTTTTAATAAAAGCTGAAATTCTCATATAAATTCATGGCTCAAAGATGTGAGTTTTTTTTAAAAAAAAAGATAAATCAGCAAGTCATT
>JAVHNF010002764.1:0-18085 GCA_034783455.1 Micropsitta finschii | reverse complement strand
CATTAGCTATTGGTCAATTAAAGATAGTTCTATGTAAAATTTCCTTACTGGGTGGACAAAATTATGTATAAGTTGCTGCCCACTGCTATACTTTCATGTATCTTTTTCTGATATAACATGTTAAAGAATCAGTGAAAAGTTAATTGACAGAGATCTTTCATCATTCCTGACACACACAAACAAAACTCTGTGATTTCTCCTTTTTTTGCATAAAGACATTAGACATATGGTTTAGAAAATAATGTCTATCTGTTTTATTTATTAAGGAAAAGATTTTTTGTCTCGTTCAGGAAGGCAAAATGCTGTTGGTAAGTACAATATTCTGTTGATGGTATTACCAACACAGCATCTTTCTGTTTTTCATTCTGAAATAACCTCTGTCAAAATACACCGTGAAAAAAGGTATTTTTTCTAGTATTAATCTATAGCCAAGATTGAAATTTGCCATTTCCAAGTTATGATTATTACAATTAAATGTGCTTGCATCAAATGATGAGTCATACAAGTGATGTGAAAGTACCATAATAAGAGATAGGAGAATAAGCTAATGTGACTGTCCTGTGTTGTACTACATTTGCTGTTCACAAAAGTTAAATCAGCTAATAGCTAATTGCTTAGCTATTGCAAAAATTGCAAAGTCGTATTTTAATTCCAGTATAAAAGTTAAAGATGACATCTAGAGATATTGGTGCCTAAATTTGTAACAGGGGTATATGTTGAGGAGCATGATACATTCGGTCTACGTGCTACACTTTGTTGAGAGCTGAGTGAATGTTCTAGAGATGCGTCAGTAAATGCTTGTATTGCTCATGCAGTCTTACCTATTGACCACTTCAGGATGTGTAATATTGGGCTAGACGATTCAGCACAGCCAATGGATATAAGAACTACATTTGCTTTGAAAGTAGGTGCTTATATATCCAGGATGTTCCTAGGGAGGTGTACTCTATAGATGGTGATTCATAATTATTTTAGTTTTTCACATTTAAAATGCATTTTATTTTAATTTCCATGCTAAAGAAGTTTAGCCTTTTGATTTTCAAATGCAGCATTTTTGTTAGCAATTACTTTAAATAAATATTTAGTTTAGCTTTCTGCCTAATGATGCACTATGGTTCAAAACTAGGCTTTGTGCTTTGGTTTTATCTTAGTCATAGACCTCAATGTATCAGAGAGGCAGCTTTGCATCAGTGTGGAGACTTGCTCGATTCGGTTGCCACCCCCTGAGGTATAATACAGTTGTATTTTCTGTAGCTGTTTGACTTACTAATTTTTGTCTTCTTTTCTGTTAGGTGATTTGCAATTAGCGTGATGGGGATAGAAGTCCTTACTTCTGATTGCATTAAGATCATAATCATATTCACTGACTATCTGCAGCTGTTATAAAGGCACAACATTCCATATTATACCAAAATTGACACCCATATTGTATCTGTTATTGTTGCATTCTAGCAAGCATTGTAAAGCTGGGATTTTTGACTACTTAAGAGGCCTTTCAAAAAATGCTAACAGAATGTATTAAAGTGCCTTTATGATTCCAGATTTCATTCTAGCACTGTTTTTTAGAAGGCATTCACTGTCTCACTGTAATACATAGACAGTTTTGAGTAACATCTTAAAAGTGAAGCCACAGATAAGTTGTCAGCACTTTATTTCAAGTCTCTGTATATAATTGTTCTGGAATCTGCTTGATTTTTCTATGCAGCTTCCAAAATACTGGAGCAGCCTGGATTATGCTGCTTGTAACCATAATTAATAAACTGTTTAGTAAATCATGGATTAGGTTGAAAAAAATACCATCCTTTGTGACAGCTGTGTCACCTTTGTTGAATATGTCCATACATACAGGTGCGTATTTGTCAGGCTTGCTGGTTTCTTCCAAAATAAGTATTTCTGGTCCAAACACTTACTTAGTGCAGAAGAACAGGATTTCTTCTGTGACCTAGTTGCACAGCATAAACATTAAAGCTATCTATAGGAATCCAGTTCCAAAACGACAAAGAAGTGATGAAAGTGATCATGATGTGGCTTCACTATCAGTTGGATCATTTTAATACTTTTTTAAAAAAGAAATGGCCAATTTTTCTTGCCAGTGAGTAAGTGCAAACCATAATAGACCACAAAGAGAGAAAATGTTTCTCAAATATCAGTGTTTGATTGTCCGCTACAGTCAAATATTTCTGCATTGTGAAAATGTGGTGTGTTTTGACTTCTCACAGGTGAAGCTATATATCCCATTAATTCTGTTGCTTGAATCTTTGCACTTGATTAGGCAAACTGGCATACACAGTTACTAAACTGTCCACGTGGGTTTCTGATTTGAACTTCAAAAATGTGCATGGAAATGAGACAGTTCTTAGGTTGAGAAATTCCTTCTGTACTCTTACTTATTAAAACACTTCAACCCTGCCCATGGCAGAGGGGCTGGAACTAGGTGATCTTTAAGATCCCTTCCAACCCAAACCATTCTGTGATTCTACAGAAGTTTAAATCTCACTAATTTAAATAACCTTTAAACCTTGTCCTTGCGTAACATTTGGAAGTGTAGTCTCTAACGTAACACACTGTGCAATTTGATGATCTTCTGAAATAATCAGTTTGTGAGAGCTGATAATAAGCTCTCAAGCTTATTATCAAGCTTATTATCAAGCTGTATTAGTACAAGCTTCAATGTATTGTGATGCACAATTATTTTTGAAAATTTTAATTGTGTACTGCTGTAGAAATATTTGCAAATAACTTTTTCTTTTCATTTTAAGCTGTCAGATTTTGATATTTCAGCAAACATCTTAAAGCTGTTTGATAGCAAAGAAAATACAGTTATTCACCAACATTACATATTAAGTAACTGGTGCTATGTTTTGCCAAGGTAGGAATCTGTTCATGTTTCATCAGAAACAAACATGTCCTGGAATTGTTGCCCTACAAATTGTGAATTTGATACTAGTGATAAGAACACCTCTGTTTTACTGTCTGTTTTATATTCAGGAATCTTTCTTTTTTATTTTAATGGTCTCAGTGTTACAGAAAATGGGAAAAATAAATCAGTGAATCATAAATTACACATTTAAATATTCAAATTTAGTAATCTCTCTGCTATTTCAGGGAGATGCAGGAGTATTAATTCTTCTCAAATATAGTTTTATCAGAGTGTCAATTTAAAGAAAAAAGTATTTCCACCTTCACCACAAGCTATCCCTACTTTCATCGTAAAGATGATGATAATGATACATTCGCTTTTGTTCTACGTTCTCTGGTAATGTGTATTGCAGACGAGAAATTAGACTTGTAGGTGCCAAGTTCTTTTCCATACATCAGGAAATATTGCTATTGTTCTGTCATAAACTTACAAGTTAATGGTATTAGTCCTCAAAACATAAAAATAATCCATAAATACTTTCAATGCCAAAAAAAAAATATTACTTTTTTCCCCTTAAAGTCCAGTATATTTTCAGCTGAGTTTTATGACACCCTTTCTAAGCAATTCCCCTTTACCTATCACAGCATGAAAATGGGTCAGATTGTAAACATCAGCCGCATAATTCCTCCAGAATCTCCTTTCCGTTCTTATAAAGAATTGCAGATGCACTGGAAGAATCTGGTAAGAGACAATATATACTGGTTTTGTTTTTCCCTCCCTTTTTTGTACCTATTGAGTTTGTATTTGTAATACATGTTTGTATATTGTTTTTTCTTTTTAAAGTATGGATATATTCTTCCAGAGGATCTTAAAGAGACAAAAATATACTTAAGCGTTTACTTCAAACCAATAGGAGAAAGGTTCTTTACGTATCCTTTCAGAATATTTTTGTTACATTTCCTCTGCTTTTAGCAAAGATCTAAATTTTCATCTTTGAATGTGCCATATTTTCTTCTTCCATAATTTCATAGAAGTCAGTGGAGAATTGCTTCACTAGACAAATCCAAACAATATATTTAGTGGTCCCTTTGTCTCATATATTGTATATATATATTGAATAATAGCAAGTCAAATAGAACAGTTTGCTTCACAGCTTCCATAAACATGATAAATGCCATTCTAAATGGTGATGTATAAGGAAGAGTTGAATTCCTGTAAAAATATGGCCAACAAAGGTTTGTTTTAAAGAGAATTTTTCTGCTATGGAAGGCTAGACTAAGGCTTACTTATATTGAGTAATCTTTACTATGCTAGGTTAGTATTGTATAGCCATGTTCAAGTCCTGTAACTTAATTACAGTCTCTTAAGAAAGTATGTGCGTCTATTCACCTCTTTGAAAAAGCTTTAGCTATGTTCATGATTTCTTCTCAACAATTATGATTCATAATTCTAGAAATGGAAAGAAGTTTGTTATGTATCCCTGAGCATTTATTCAGGTACCCTTTAAGTTGCATTCGAAGTCAGCCAGTGCAGTATTTCGCCAGAACAAATTCGGAAAGCGTGTTGAACTCATTTCTTTCTGACCTGAAACATAATCTTTCACATCTGTGTGGATTTCCAGTGAGGATGACAAGTAAAGCACTTTACAGTACACAGGAACTCTCCAGGGTTCCGGTGAGTATGAGTTTTTTTTATAAACATATTAAGAGCATGTACTTTGTTCAAGGTATGGAGTGGTCTTTATCATATTCAGAACACAGAGCATAAAACTGCTTTTCACAACAAAGAACTATCAATCACATAACTTTTAACTACATGTAATTAAACATTATGCTATTTGCCATTTTTATGTTGTTGTTCACATCACAAATACATTTGAAAACTGGACTTAGTGTTAAATAGTTGCTAGAAATATTTGCAGTTCTGTAGACCTTATTTTAAAGTTGGATATCTAAAACTTCCTCACACTTCTTCCATGAGAATAATATTAAGAACAATATCAACAACAATAAAAACAATATATTGTTATTGTTGTTATTGTTACTATTATTATCTTGTTATTACAGATTATTATTACAATTTAGTAAAACTGAAACGTACAAAAAAAATCCCAAGAGCAATATAAAGTTCTGTGGACTTAGGCATTTAAAACCACTCAATCTATAAGGTTTACTCCATTGCTCATGATAGAAAGGAGGCAAGCAATCAAAACTCATTTAATTTGAGCTTGTGGCAAATGCTGAGACTCAAATTTCTGTGGTAGCAGTGTTGAAAGAAGAAATGAAGTAATTAATTCTGAACAAAGAGCAGTGACAGAACTTGCAGATATTCTAAAATACTATAATCCTCTTTCAGAAAACAGTTGCTGTTTGTCTCCTCAGTGATCAAAGCTAGAATGGCTCCTCTCTGTCATCTTCAGTTTTTATAGACATCCAAGCTGTCTTTGAGTCAGAATATAGATACCCTTAGAAGTTTTAAGAGTCGAGGAGCCCTGTCAATCAAACTCTTTGCAGATACCCTCAAAAGGGGTAGGCATTACCCAGCTGGAAAGCACTTAACCTAGATAATGGTTGCAATTTAAGTCTTTCCTTCTGAGAAATAAGATATTCAACCATAGTTTATAAATAAAGAACTGGGGGGAGGGGAAAACAAATTTTCATTTATAGCAACAACAAAATATTTATTGAAAATATAGTTCATTCTAATTCTAAAAAGCAAAATGTATAGTTATATATTGTGGTATTAGGTTGATAATGTATAGTGATGCATTATATTACACTATCAGATTTTTAAATCCAGTTCGTTCTATTTATCAACTCTTGTATTGCAGGAAATAAAATCTAAGCATATGAACTTGGCTGGTGAGATGGTTTGTGTAGTATCTCTAGCACAGGCTCCTCCAAGGAAACAGACTTTGCCTGGAATTTCTTCACCATGCAGTACGGAAAACAGCCACTGGATGGAGCGTTTGATCAAAGAGCCAGAAACACACGGTTTTTCGAGTAGCAGTAAGAATATAGGAAAGGTTAGCATTGAAGCAACAGCGGTATCAATGAACAATAGGCAAATACCAGAAATACCAGAGTTACCAGTTGTGAAATCACTAGGAATGCCTGTAAATTCAGCCTTTGAGCTCCCCTCGCAGAAAGTCAGCAAAATTATACCAATTTTCAAGGGAAAGTTGATGCAAATGAATGGAAGGACCACATATATGGATGGGAAGAAAAGAGAAAGTGCTGAAAGACGTTCACCAAGAAAAATTATGGGTGTTTCATCTTCTATGCTGACTGGGTACAAGCCCAGCATGACTCAGGTTTACAAACCTGTTCAAAATATGTCCATTAAAAGTCCTGCTCATAGCAGCATACTTCAGGTAACGAACACGAAAACATACATAGAACATGGTGCATCTGTATTTCAATGGAAAACCGAGTCTGCTGGACAAATGACTAGCTCTGATTTGTCTGATAACTCAGCTTCAGGTGGGAATTCGAGTGAAGCCAATCACAGAATGGCAAATTTTCCTTCCTTTCTTAAGAATGTTGGGTCAGTGCTTCAGAAATCAAACATCAGTCTAAGTTTGAATGCATATGAATCTCCTGTTTCCAGTGCAAGAAGGGGAAAAAAGTTTGCAAGTCAAAATACCATGCAAGTTCTTCAGAAACAAAACCAGTCAAAGAAAGTAGATTTGCAGATTCATAAATTAGACAATGAAATGACAAATTCCAGTTTATCACAGCAACAAAGAAAAAGATCAAATGAAAGAGCAGGGTTAAATATTAATGAATCTGTCTTAAAAGATACGGCATGCATCTCCAAAAATGAAGAAAGTAAAGAAGCATGCCACTATATGGACTATATTGCTGAGACAATCAGTCATCATTCCAAATCTAACTTTGAACAGGTATGGTAAATAACAGCCTCATTCTTACTGGTTCTCACAAATTCAGTATATTCTAAAACAATGTTAAGCAATAGAGAGCATGACTTTCATCATGTTCTACCATCATTCTCAATATAGTTTTCTAAAATTTGTATCATACAAGTTAATGTTTTCAGCCACTGATGTTGTGGGGTTTTTTTCTGAAAGGGAAAATGTCTTACTGTGTTGTCTGAGATAGACACTTCTTTTTTTCTATTTGGGATTTTTAAGATGGGATAATTATTTTTCCTTTCTTCAAGACAGTTTATCAGGGAATCAAGATTTATGGGAGTTTAACTGCTAGAGGTACTTCACAACCTAAATTTTTTATGATGCTGTCTGCTTTTTAGTAAAATAAATAGCTGAGCTTATTTCGGCACAATTTTTATGAGAATGATAATCCTACAGATTGGGCACATGGGTGAAATGTGTTCTGCTTCTAACTGTTTTCACCTATAAAACGTAATTTGGTAGGTTATTTAATCTTTGTATTATGAGGGCATATTTTGAAAAAGTACACCATTTTAACAACTAGAAAAATACTGGTGGTTTGGGGATTTTTTCTAATAAAGGTATAAATTTCTATACTTTAAGATGATTACAGGGAACAAGTATCTGACATGTGAAACACTGACCTCAAAACTGACTTCCTCAGTCAAGGAGAGCAATGTGCAAGAATTCGTAAAGAAAAGTTGTGCCAGAAGAAGACAGGTGAAAACCCCCCATATACATACACCCCCTAGTCCTGTATACAAGGGCTTGAATTAAGAGAGAAAAAGGAAAGTTTTCTGTGGGTTGGTTTTTTTTTTTTTTTGTTATAGCACGTTCCAGTTAAAATGGGGAAGCCCTCTCTGGATAAAATTAACCTTAATCATTAGTTATGTTACTGGTCCTTCAAACATGATCTGGTTTTAATTATTTACCCACTGTTCCTACAAACATATTTGTCATGGAAATTATATTTCCATTGGAAAATAACAACTTTTATTAATTACTTCTCATATCATTCAACTAGGGATTTTGCTCAGAAACAGCTTTTTAGTTGAGCTGCTAGCTTAGTATTACTGCTTTATTTGCTTTACTGGGTTTTTGCCTTTTGTTTGTTTTGGATTGTTTGGGGTTTTTTTGTTAACAGAAAGAAGAAGGTCCAAAGGTAAAGAAAGCCAAGAGAAGTAAGCCTTCTATTTAGGATGTTCTGGAGTACTGAAAGAAAACCCTGGGTATGCTCATTACAAATTTTTAATATGATTCTTTATTAAAATAGTATCACATATCTGTAATAGTTCCTACGCTTTTGGATCATAATAACGATATCAGCAGTCTCCAAAGGAATTACTTTACTGAACAAATGGGTTCCAGAAGCTAAGATTCGTTTTTTATTGGACACTAGCAAATAAAGCTTTTCTTTATTCTTTTCTTTTTTTTTTTTTTTTTAATTCATGGAATGCAAAGGGTACTTAGTAGAACTTAGAATTTGGCTTAAATTTGTATTTTGATTGGCTTATTTTCTTTCAGACTAAAATAATCCTGGGTTTTGTGCTGCTGAGTTTCATTTGAATCTGAGCTGAAGTTAAAACCATAAACCATTAAAGTGAAGCTATTTATATTATTTAGTATCATTACATGAAATGGGGCAAGGACAAAATGCGTATCATATGAAATGAATAAATTTACTTTTGTAACCAGATATTTCAACCCGCATCATGGGTTATTGTTGACAATAGTCCTGCAGGATAGAACAAGCTTTTCCTTTGAATGTTGTTTTGAATATTAAGGATACATCCAGCATATGAAACCCAGCAGTTTTATTGACCTAATGCCTATCTCAAGTTAGCAGTAGTAAAACATGCAGGAAAGAGTAGCCTATACAGTGAACTGTTTCAGATATAAATAGAAGTATATTTATTCCAAAGAAACTATTGATGTAAACAAGATGATCACACAGACACAACAGCACAAAAATGTATATTATACAAAACCAGTAGAAAAATATAGCAATAAAGAAGCAAAATATGAATTGTGCATCTTCTAACCTGGCTTTTGGCTTCAACATAACTGATAACAAGTACCCAAATGTGCATTTTGTCTGAGAGATACACTTTGTAATCTTCCTTTCTTCGTGTGGATAAATTTCTTCCAGTAAACAAGAGATCAGTTGTTTGCTTTCCCTAAAGAAAGTCTGTTGTATGGGTGGAAGCTTTCCTTATAAGGCCTTCATACTTCATTATTCAGCCTATCTTGTTCCTGGGTCTGGCATTTCATATTTACTGCTTCAAGCTAGGCAGTTCAAGCATGGTGCTTCTTCAGATGTGATCTGCTTTAGCAGTTCAGCATAGATAGGTCCAAAGTCTCTGACTTTCACTGAGAACTGATAAACAGAAATTGTGTCTTTGAGAATGGTCAGAACTTTGCTTTTTTACTCAAATAAATCTTTTTTTTTTTTTTTTCCTTATTTATGAGTTAAATGCCACAGGAGCAAGTTAATTGTGGTAAGTGATGCTTAAACCCTGGGGAAGAAACAGCATCTTCCATAAAGTGTTTAAAATATGGGTTCCCCATTCTTGTTAATGACTTAAAAAGAAGACTGGAGCTAAAATAACTTCTGCTATTGGATAGGTGCCTACAGTTCTGATTCTGAACAGCTTTGCTCTGAATTTCTTTATTATATATTACTACGCATACATTCAAAGTGCATGTTTTCATTTGAACACTTGAGAATTTCTTACAAGTTTTCAAATGGGTAAGAAGGTCTCACAATGTAATTCAATGATAGTCAACAGTAAGGACTTGGATCTATAATTCATGACAATAAAAACATTTTTTTACAATTATCTTGCAAAAAGGGTCAGTTTTTATGACTAAGGTGCCAAGCTGCACAGCCTCTTAACTTGTCCAGGAAATCACAGCATAATTCTGATTTACTTTTTTCTTTTGCTGATGAAAATAGTGCGTATGTTAATAAAGCAATGTGAGAGAAGTATTTAACATTTTAAGAAACTGAAAATTTGATTCTAACACTAAGTCATTCTCATTCATTCTGGTTTTACCCATATGGAGACAATCCCCCATTCTCTGAGGAAGGATTTGAGCGCTTCTTTGTTGTAAAAGGAGTAGCTAGGTAGTAAGCATGAATTTGAAATACTCCCCTCCTGCCCCCGTATTTAGTGGTCTAGACTACACTGGGTACATTGTTCTTTTTCAAGGCTGTGCAGGTTGGGCCAGCGGAACCTACAAGGCTGCTGAGGAGCCCAACCCATGAAGTGCAGGCAGGATACCTGCTATAATGAGCTCTGTAGAGTCTGTTGGGTATGTCTACTAGATTTCCATGGAATTTCATAGGAGTTTTGACATCTAAAACAGATGTAGACAGCTAAATGTAGGTGGTCTAAATATGAAGCTCAAAACCATTGCAAGAGTTATTCAGTTTAATAAAGATCTGCATGATTAAAGAGTTTTAAGAAGCAGTTTATAAATCCTTTTTAAGGTATTTTATATTTGCTATCAAATTGGAAATAAAAAGTCTCCATGTTTGGTCCTTCATTAACAAAAGTCATCCTATCATTTTCAAGGTCAAAAGGAAAGTTTGGCTTGTAAGACCAATCAGAAGAGTGGAGCTTCCAAGGGAGAGTGTATACTAGTACTGAATGATATTTTAAAAGAAGGATTTTCATCATTACAAACATTGGTGCTAGAACAGACTTGTTAAAAATAGCAGCACTGAAGTTACCAAGCCTTTTCCACTGATCTGCAAAATTCTTCCTGTTACTCTGCTCCTGTGTTGTCATATGATACCAATCTTTTGATTTAGAGACCAAATTCCATTTAGCAAATGAGAATCTACAAACTCATTACATAAAGTAATAACAGTATTATTTTACACGAAAGTAATTTACAAGATAGAGACAAGGGATCCCCACAACTGGAATTTAGTAAAAATTTTTAGCAGTTTTGTATAAATATAATAATATAATAATATAATATAATAGAGATCTATTGGACTGTTTCTTCTAAAAAGTGCATTGTCCCAAGCCCACATTTAGGAATTTCTCTTCTAAGTAGAAGGCTATGATGCAGAGATTTCCACAAAGCCATCTTTTGAATGCTTTCTGGAAATATTAGGCTAAAATGATACCTTTTAAGATATATAATAGCTTGAGCTGGTTTTTTTAAGAAACGGTTTTGACTTACATTTGAAAATATTTGCATGGAAATTGTATGTGGTGAAAGTATTTGAGATTTCATCAAAAAAAGATTATGAAAATGTTAAGTCTTCCAATGAAAAAGCAATTTCTTTTATGATGGGGGCAAATTCATTTCCTAATCAAATCTAGTGGCAGAAATAACCTTTGGGCTGTGCACATTAGTAGACTATTGGTACTTAAATACTTGAGACATACTCCAAAATACAGATGCTATCATAACTTTATTGGTATTATCCTATCCATTTTTAATTGCTGCAGGATTGTTTCAGGTTTGGGGCAATCTAATTTACTGCATGGCTGACCAATTAAAAATGCTAAAGAATACTTCCTCAAGATTCTGTTTTTTATGTTCTTGTAGAGTTAAGAATGTGATTTGGCTACCTGATCTCAGCTGGTTCACGAGTCATGGGTAGACTTCTACTTCTTCCAGCATCACTGCTGACTGTAGTATTTTGAAGCCTTTAAATTTAAAACCCCTAGACCTAAGAGGAAGGACAAATTTGTGCATAGTACCATAGTGAGAGGATTCTTTCTTTGTATAAGAATACAAACATTTAACTTAAATGTCCTAAATCCAAACTTTGTAAACTTTGCATATTATCCCTACTGAGCTGCCTTTTGGTTTCTTTTGTGATCTAAACTTTCTGTTTTCCACCATTCAGGTTCCCAAGAGGGCATTAACATATTTGAGGATCTCCGAGCTTTGTGAACTTTGCTGTTTGTTTCACATCTTTTATACCTGTTTCTGAATGAAAAACTGAGTATTAAGTACATACAGTCAAGTGAAACCATGTATCTAGAACTTTTCAAGTTCAGGTTAATAGGCAAGCATCTCTAAAGAATTTGAAAATGTAGCTAATTGCTTAGGTTTTGAATCACATTATATCTGTTCTAGTACTTGCACTTAATCATTCTTCCAAGTTATTTTTAAGTTTCAAGTCTGTCCTTTTATGATATAGTTATATTTAATTCCTTGCTACAATATCTAGGCTTCTCTGTTTCATCAGTAAAACATTCCTAAGTAACTTTTTCTTGTCGAGTCCAATGGTTAGAAAACAAGCAGTACATTTTTCTTAGGGGAATAATCTGGAGGCTGGATTTGATTCAAGCTTCTTTAATTCTTGTTACATATTCTAATGAATTAAAAAATGCCCAGAATTTTGCCCTATTACAGTGACAGCTTTTGTTTTGTTTTGCTATTTCTCAGATGGTGACTGTTAACAACTGATTTAATGGTGCCAGTGTTTAAAAGAGAGTGGGCACTTCAACAACATGTATTTTTCTCATACTTAACACAAAGAATACAAAACCACAAAATATTACAAAAATTAGAGCAATATGCTCAGCGAGGAATCAATATTTACATTTTGTCTGGAAGTTGGTATACAAAGGTACCTTTCAAATGCTGTGGATTCTTTCATAGGTTTTCCTATATGTAATTGATCTTTTTCTTGTCTGACAGTATGAAAAAGCCTGTAGAGCAGTTGCATTTCTACTGTGCTAGATAAATTAATGCTTCATCTGATCTGTTTCGTATTGTTGATTTTTGGATGCTGCTGGTTGCCAATATTTGCCTTGTATTATAACTGAATTAATTTTGCATTATTCTTACATTTTCAAATGTTTACCTAATTTTGTGTTATGTATTATAATACTTAAAATATAGAAAATATAATTATTGCAGGTCCATTTTCTTCCATTTAAAATAAACTACTCAATTATTTATTTGTGCTAAATTGATAAATGCTTCCTAGTCTGTGCTGCCACGAAAGACTCTGCTATTCTACCCCCTACACACACTCCTTGTAAATGTAAAGCAAGGTGTTGATAGTGAGTGGAAACATGCTGTGTGTAGGAGTGGTGGTGGAAATGCCACTGATGGGAAAGAAGGATTGGTGCTGTGGCTGCCTTTGGGGGAGCTGACGATGCTGAAAGGACCTTTGCTGCTGCCTACCCTTCACTGTTTATTTAGAGAGGTTGCAAGAGTCCATCCCAGTTTCTCCTTTTAACCAGTTCTTACTAAACTGGGCAGAATACCCAGGCTTCTGGCACAGGAGCCCTCAAAATTTAGGATCACCTGGGGCCTCCATGTGTGATGCCTGCAGTCCTGATTTCTCAGGATTAAAGGAACAGACCCCTCTACCTGCCCCAAAATATATAAATGTACATCCAGAACAAGTGGAAATGTAAAAGGTAAAAATAATCACCAGGTGTGATAAACTGGTAAGAGGTCAAGTGGCAGAAGATGCCCTTTGATGCCTGCAGGTCTTACAGTGTTTTATCTTATAGTGTTTAGCTTTTTCATCAGTTTTCAAATAATCTGATTCTGTGTCAAAGTTGAATCAAGTTTACATTTGTGAAAATGTATGTGGCTTTTTTTTGAACCCCTGTATTAAGTTCAAAAAGTATTTGTTGAGTTGAGGTACTCATAGTGAATTCACATTATTTAGTAAATATGCACTTCCAGAGAGTGATATTTTCTCACATATTCTCATAAGTTGACAGTGTTCTTTTCCTCCCCCATCTTCACAGATGTAAGCCGGAGGGACTTTCTACATAGTTTAAATTGGCACATGCTCAAGAGCTCTGTCAAATCTGAATTTAGAAGTTTACAAATTATTCTATAGGTGCTTATAACTTCAGGGAAGCTTGCTGTTTAGTTTCTTTGGTGCTGGTTTTATACAGCTTATGGTTAGTAGTTGGTTTAAAAATAGTAAGAGTAAGACCTCTGAAAGTACTATGTCACTGTATCACAAAGTAATTTAGTAAATACAGCAATTTAAGGACTTTGAGCTGGGTGCTTATTCTCTTCAACATGCTCATCTCTTAGCTTCCCAGAGAACCATGAGTTGAACAACTGTGGTATTTCTTTCATAGTTCAGGAAGAGGATTTGTCCAAAACCTGAAAACCATACATTGTTGTCTCCTTGCAAAACTGTGTAGTTTCACTGGCCCATGGACAGCACAGAGCAGCGGCTCAACCTGTCACGTGAAAACTTGCAGCCAGGATGAGCAAGTACATTTTCCCTGGGATCTATGCAAAATTTGATGCAACCTCTGAACAGCTTAATCCCCCTAAGGCAGCATTAGAATCCAGGACAAAGCAAGCTAACTTTGTTGGAAAATACGTGAAAATTGTTCCCAAAGAGTTTACAATTGCACCAGGAGCACACATAGCTTCTTGCAATGATTTTTTTTTTTTTTAATTGTTTAAAACAGTGACAACAAATTTCTTTCTAAACCTAGTATGTAAAAGGGATTTAAGCTTGCTCCAGTGAGAGGAGTTCAAAAGTATTAAAAGCTAATATGTCTGATCGGCTTGCAGGACAAAGCTTATTCTCTGGGATCAAATAATCACTTTTAGGAACAGATACAGTTTTGTTCCAGCTTGAGAGCAGCCCAGTATGTGTGTAAAAAATAAAATATGTACATACACATATGTATATGTGTTAGAGCATGTGTGTGTGTGCACACATCCATACATGTAACTGTATCTCATTACAGATGTTTTAAAAATATGCAACATAATGTGAAAAATGTTCTAGTACAGACAATTCAGTTTGGGCAGCAGCATTTGGTAGTTCCCCATTTCTGTGTACCAGGAAATGATGCATGTGGAATAATCCCTTGCCCATGCCACAAAACTCCATCTACATTGGTGAGAGCAGGCTGCCAGAGCTTAGCTGATTGCGACTGTGCTATTTCTATCAGTAGATGAGCTTAAATGCTATTAAACGATCAACTACTATTTAAATAAATCAACAATTAGCCAAATTAACTGATAGCTGCAGCAGCCCAAAGTTGAACCTTCGTGTAAATCATAGAATCACAGAATGGTTTGGGTTGGGAGGGACCTTAAGGATCATCTAGTTCCAAGCCCACTGCCATAGGTAGGGACTCATTCCACCAAGTTGATCATATGGTTATGTGCTTTCCAGCTAACACAGTGCAGTAAAACACATTTCCCATAACACATGCAGGATATCACAGCACAGATTTTAGCAAGAATAAGCATTCATCTTGCAAAGCAGCTGGCCACCAGTCTCAGCTCAGGCAGGGAACAATACCAGGGAAATCGGCTGAGGCTGCTCAGTGCCGAAGTGCTTTCCAGAATAAAAATAAGAAGGATTACTCCACTGGGAGGTGCTAGCAGGAGATACCTATGCCTACAAACCCAAAATAGGTGCAGACACCTTTTTATGTTAAGTGTTTAATTATGTAGGAGAATTATTATTATTGCAACTGAAGCTGCATGGCTCTGGGATATTTCAAAGCAGATGAGGTAAATGAAGCAAAATTAAACCTCTGCTGAAGAGTGGGAAGAAGGGTGTTAAGTCATAATTCAAAATGGTAATGCATGAGTTTAAGTCTTCAAAAGAAAACTTATCAGAAAATTAACTTCTTTTTCTACCATTCATATAATGAAAAATAAAACAGAAAGAAGAAAAACGGGCCCTCTCTAAAGCGAATAGCATTCTGCAGCTTACTGTGCATCTTTTAATGTATGTGACCAGCATGGTAAAGAAGTGTAATTTGTGTAAACTCAAACAATTTTAATCAGGAAATTTCTGTAGTGCTCTTTCTATTGAAAGGGAGATGAAAGGTCAGACTCAGTTCCACAAGGTTTTATTTTCTGGGAGATCAGATGCTTTGAAGGCAGACAAAAGCAGTTCGGTTTCTATCAGATTCTACAGCCCCTTTGGGAATGCCCTCACTGAAATGCCACCCAGACAGAGGGAGCACTTTGTCCTATTGACCAAACAGGGGTTATTGTTTTTCAGTCTTCTGGTACTAATTGGATATTCTGCCTCTGCAGGTTTTTTAATTTAGAAAGAATAGCAATAAAATCCAAATTCTGCACATCACTGTGAGTAAATGGATTCCGGTAATGGAAAACACATAGCTCCCAATACCTGGGCACCTGGCCAGTCCAGCTTGGTAGTAAGCATACATCTTCATTAATTCTTATTTAGAGACAAATAGATTGATTTTAGCAGTGTAAGCTCAACTAATGTGAACCACCATTGAGATGGAAGGGAAAAAAAGCATGTTCATTTGGGGATTTTGCTTCTGGAAATACTGGATGTGTGTATATCCACTGGCTATTGGCCTGCGTGCATCTGCTTAAATCTGAGGCCTCAGCTGGGTGAAGGATGCCGAACTGTACTCCCTCATGTCCTGCACTCCCCTGACAGAGCCAAATCTGCTGGCCTTGGGGTCAGGATGCTGATTTTACCTACTTTCCCAGGCTCTGGGGGGCTGAAGGGACCTCACTGGGTGAGAGTGGGCAAGAAGTTGTGTTAAATCACAGAGACATTGGTTCAGAAAGATGGTTTGAATGTTTGACATACAGCTACAGAGATTAATTAATTTTAAATGAGTCCAAATTCAAATGCTAAAAGCCACTTACTTTCTGCATTGTTAGTGAATGATAGTAAGCCAGTGGGAATTTATCATTACAATTACATTGGGAGTTTCAATACTCTGAATGCTGTATACCTTTGCAAGTTTATGGAGGAAAGTTCTCATCTGCTTGGATCTTTTCAAATATTGCTGGAAAGTTTAAAAGGTGCTATAGAATAAGGTTGGGTTTTTTTTCTGTTTCAGTTTAAACTATTGGGTTTTTTTCCAAACTTCAGTTAAAAACCCCATATTTTTATGTTATTGTACGTAATTTTTAACCCAAGATGAAGATCTGAAGCAGTCTTCTTGACAACTGGAAAGGAGAACACAGAGCAGAAGATCTCAGAGAAAGTCTCTGTAGATTATGTAGGAAAATAAAGGTACACAAAAGGACAGCTTTTCAGTGAGCTAAACGCATTCCCCTATATACCAAGAGTGTACCCCCTCTGGCTAGGATTTCTTCTGAACCCACTGAGTTGTGCATCAGTAATGAGATAATATTGAAAGTACGCATCATTAATTTTTGAGAGAGCTACCACTAGAAGAAAACTACCAGACTCTGTAAAAATTGTAATAGACCTGTCAGGGCTACATTTTAACACCACAACATGTTTATTTTCATGTCTCCATAGAGTCAGTATCTGTTTAAGTTAGAGCAACACTCATTCATTGTGCAGTTTCACACAGTACCCAAGGGAAATTTGATGTAAAATTTAGCTCCTTCGCATCAACTGCACATGCGCTATCACTGCATAATCATGGCAAGTATTCTCAGAATATCTCAGAATAATAAAACAGCAGCTTTTTAACATGTTCATTACAAAAAAGAATAAAAAGTTTAGCATGGAATGCACCAAGTGTGTGTGTGTGCTAATATTTTTGTGAAAATAGGAAAAAATATTTGTGCTGCAACTCACTATTTCATTAAGGTATAACGAGTTATTATCACTTTTAGATATAAAAGTCACAGGAGCTCAGAAGGTCTGCAAAAGTTTGGATCACTGGATGTGACACTTGCTGTTCTGATGAGCTTATCCTCGAACAGACAAGAGAGACATATAGTTGGAGGCACAGGCTATGGATAGGAACAGAGAGCTGGTAGGTATCAATATTTATAACTGATTCTAGGTCACCTGATTCCCACCGAGTTCCTTGAATATTTAGCCATGTCTCCCTTTGTGATTATGGTGGCACTTCTGTTAAAGCTAATTAATCAGTTATATTGAATTCTGTGTCATTTTTGAAATAAGCTGTAATTTTCTCACTTTGGTCTTCTGACATTAAGGTACATCATTCTTAGCCATACACATTAGATTTCTTTTACCTTTTCTTTCTAACTTGTATTCTTGGGAAAAAAAAATACTTTGACTTAAAATAAAACTGTGAGCACAGGTATTCTGCTCGTGTATTTGCTCATGTCTTTTTCATCCTTGTCCATTCTACATCTGCTTCTATTGCTTCTTAGTTGTGCTTACAATGTGCATTTTGCTTCTCTTTGCCATTAACTGCTTTTCCTCCTGTTCTGTTCCCAAGTGTATCACCCACAGCTGCAGTCCCTTAGCGTGTTTCTGTCTCTGCCACCATCTCCCTGGCCAGGAGTGCCAGCAGAACTGAGCAGTGCCAGGACCAGCTTTACCTGTGGGCAGGCATCCCTGTGGTGGCAGGGCTCCCAGGGAAGACAACATGTCTCCAGCCTCA
>JAVHNF010002761.1:6089-19244 GCA_034783455.1 Micropsitta finschii | reverse complement strand
GCGGGGAGCGGCTCCGCGGCCGGCACGGGTGAGTGAGGGGCTCCGCGGGTGCCGCCGTCGGCCCTGCGGGGAGGGAAGGAGACGAGAGGAGGAGGAGGAGGAGGGTGAGGGTGGCCCCGTCCCGTCCCGGTGCGCAGCGCCGAGCACCGCCGCGGGGGTTGGTCCCTCTGGGGGGACTCGTCCGTGGAGCGGGGCTGGTGGTCCTGGGCGTGAGGAGCAGCGAGCAAAGCTGAGGTGAGGGGAAAGCAGAGCCTTTGACATGGGGTTTTGCCCCAAAGCTGGGCCGGAGCCCCCCGAGCTCCTGTCGGTGCAGCCGTGTGCCACTGAGCCCCAAATGAAGGTCTTGGTGGGCAGCAGGAGATCCTGGTACCCGGCTCTGATCGTACCCCTCTCTGATCATATCCTGCTGTGAGCCGGGCGCCGGTGTAGAGGATGTAAACTCTTCTCTGTTGTCTCTCTGCTCTGCTCACCTTTTGCCTAGCTTTTGTCGGGCAGGTTCCTGCTTATACAACCGAGGATCTCTTTTAGCAGAGAATAATAAGGTCTGGTACACCTGGGCAAGGCGAACTGCGCCATAGGAGATGAGATCCTGCAGGAAGATAAGCTTGAAAGAGTGCCCTCAGTTTGCTATGCGCTGTTTCTGCACGACTGGAAAATTGGGGCTGTGCATACTCATAAATATGTTTGCACAAGCAATCACCCACCTTTGGCTTGTAATTCCAACCATCTCCCAGGGAAAAATCAGCTTTGGGCACTTTTGTTCCAAGCAATTACATGGGAAAGCTTGTTTGGAAAATCAGATTATTCTGCACTCATCATATTTGTGCTTGCACGCAGCCGTCTAAGATAAGTGGAGCTGAGCAGATACACGATGGGGTCCCTGTGGGACCCTCTGTAGCATCTCTTGACAGTAAAGATTTGATAGTAAATTGCTCCAAACACAAGAGCAGTTAATCACAGGCAGTGAGCGTGCAGGTCCCCCATAACAAGTAGAAACTGCTTTTCACAAGCAGATTCTTGTGATCTCTGCAAGGATTCATTAGATCGGCATTTGATAGCGGCAAAAAGTGTGTGCGGGGGGAAATCTGCTCTCAGATCTCAGCCCTGATATTTGCCACCAGGGTATGGATAAATTGGGCCCCATCTGAAATACAAATTCCCATCTGGAGAGCGTGCAAGACTTGCTGGTGTTTGTAGTAAACCAGCACTTTCCATTGAAGCAGGCAGGGAATTGCTGCATCCCACGGGGAAAAAAGCTGTTGTTGATTTTTTGGGGGAAGTTGTAATTTCATTATTTCTTGAAGAATTAAAGAAATTCTACTTGATTGGTACAAGCTGGGCCCGGGAGCTACCCTTGCTGGCCACAGTAGTAAACAGAAGACGTAGCCAACAAGGCAGCCCGCTGTTAGGCGCTCTGTGGTCACAGAATATGTTTGTGCTCCCATTGCTCATAACATAGCATTTCCCTTGAGGTTGGCATTAGGGGTTAAAGGTTTTCAAGAGAAGCCTTTGTTTAAACATCTTTAAAGTTTCCAATAGGGGCCCCTTTGTTCACTGTGGAGCCCTGTGCCTGCCGTGCTCATAAAATGCCATTTACAAATGCTCCATGAATAGCGCTGAAACACGGAGGGGGAAATAAGTAGTGTTAGAAGTAGTGTTTGTATCTACATGCACACGGGAATTGCAGACGAGCCATGAGTGAAGAAATGAGACCTAGAAAAAACACAGGGGAGAAAAAAAACCCCAAAAGATTGAGTGGTGCTTATAAAGAAACTCATAAAACCCAGCTACTGCCCCCGACCAGTCAGGCCCTCCTGTGCCAGATGTCCCACGCGTCTCCTCCAGCCATGCCAGGAGCCTGAGCGGCTCCTGCCACTTGCCATTACTTCCCAGTAACCGTGTTTGCTCCACTTTGGCCCCAAACAGAAGCAAATTGATCACTTGGGCTCAATTTGATCAATTGGGAGGGAGCTCACACGGCTGCCATAAGGGCTCCATTGAGCAGCCTGGTGCAGAGACCTGGATTTATGCTTTCTGTTACCTCCTGCAGACTAGCAGGGGACACCCCTCGGTAGATACGTGCAGCACAGATCTATGTTTAGATATTGAGTAACCTTTTTAACACTTAGGAGCCTTTAGTTCCCCTTCTTGTCCTGGCTAAATATAAAGGGTTTAAAACCAGCCCTGTTAAAGCAGGGAAAGGTGTTGGCACATGCTCAGGAGACTCCAGAGGCTGATGCACAGCCATAGCAGTGTTTCCATCTGGGATGCCCCAAGGCTGCAGTGCTTGATCCTGTGTCTGGAAGCTTTTCTGGTTCTCGGGCAGCTTGTCCTTCCTGGTGTTCGTTACTGGAGGCTGGATCCATCTTCCCTAGGAACTTTCTGCCTTTGCCTGCATTTTTGTCTGCAAACATCTGATCTCTTACCTTGCAAGCCCTCAGTTGAACACATGAATCCATTGCTAACCTGGTCCCTCTGATGCCTATCAAGGAAATCTGTCAGGATCAGCTGTGGCCCCTTGCAGAGAGGTGTCAGTAACTCTGTTCCTCTCCAGACTTCAGCCTTCCTGTGTCTGGGCTGTGTCATGCTGCTTCACTGGTTGACTGCCAGCATACAAGTTCAGGAGCCTTTGAGTTGTAGTCTGCGGACCCGAAAGAGCCCATGGTGTATAGCAGGAATTGCTAAGAGTGTATCTGTTAACAGCAGAGGTCCTCAGCCATAGCCATAAATGCTGCTTTAAGTCCCCTTGGATGTCTTGCAGGAGGGTTCCATGCAGTGTCTGAGCATGCTGACGAGGCCAGGCTGACACACAGATGCCAAGGCACAAAGGTCCCCAAGGCACCAGCTCTTCTGCATGGGTGGAAGTGAGACGGCAGCCCATTGCGATGCTGGTGGAAGTTCTGTGGTGCATCTATGGGGTGACAGCATTCCAGCCCTGTGACAGTGGTTCTCTGGCTGTCCCACTGTCGGAGGGATGTGGCAGCAGTGAAGTTAGGTGGGAGCAGTTTCCCATGCTGCTTCTGTGGTTCTTCCTGTGAAAAGTATCCAGCCAAAGAATTCAACCACCTCGCTTTTCTGTCTTGAGGAGGGCAGAAAAGTCTCTGTGTGCTTTTCTGTAGCTACCAGATGCTTCTCACTTTCTGCTATTTCAATTGAACGCATAGCAGGATGGGTAGGATAAAAGGGAGAGGCATAAGAATATTCTCCTGGCGTGTTTTCTTATGCCAACACATTGAGTCACGTCTCCAGAGTGAGAAATATGATATAAAGATTTAGAGAAGGAGGTCAGGCAATGAATCTATGGTTGCGAGGCTGAAATAGCAGGCGTTCTGTGGTTGTCTGTGCCATGGAAGCTTGCCGGAGGTCAGCTGGGGATAGTGGTCCCAGTGGATTTGGGAAATGGACATCCTGCTGGTAAGTACCAATCTTACTGCTTAGAGGTACCAGCTTTGCTGCATCAGGAGCTCAGCTGACAAACTGCATCAGCCCAGGAGCTGCTCTGGGCCATTTCTCTTTCCTGTGTGGTTGAATGTGCATATTTCTAGGGGAAAAAAAAAAAGCTCTCTAACACCTTCCTCCCAGAACAAGAACTTGGGCAATGGAATGCTGCCTCAGCTGCTGGATGGCCCAGACCTCATTCCCTCCAAAGTTTAAAGTCTCTTGGCCCTGTTCAGCTGTCCTCCAGGGGCCTGTTTGCAGAAAAACACTTGCTTATTGAAGAGTCAGTAAAGGTTGGTCTTTCCCCTGCTGACCACTCTTCATCAACATCTCGGTATCCAACATCCCTCCAGTTTTGCTTAAGATACCAGCTAGGAGCAGGGTGAGTTTGCGTGTCAAGCAGCACAGGACATGTACAGCCGAAGGTCTGCAGTAGGACAGGGAGGAACAGGAAAATGCCACTGGCAGTTCTGAAGCAGGAGGCATCTCTCGACATGAGATGAACAAGGGGAATTGGCTATACCTGTGCTTCAGAAGGCCACGTTTAAGTTGCAAATGAATATGGCATTTATTCTTGCCAGCTGTGGCAACAGCAGCCCAGGTACAGTGTTTTTCAGTGCAGAGGGGGGCTGGGCAAGATGCTTTCCTCCTAGCTGAGATGCAGAGCACTGAGAGGTCTTTTAGAGACAGATTGATGGCAGAGAAAGACCCCATGTGTTGTCGTGGACAATACCTAGAGCTCTGTCCACTGTCACACCCAGTATTTCCTTCCCAAGGGGACTTCGGATGTCATCTCATAGTATAAGCCACTCAGAACTTGTATGATGCTAGGTCCATGAGCTGTAAGACAAAGATGTCTGTCACTTAGCCTGCAAATAGGCCTGGTCAAGAAACCTGTCTTCCTCCTGCCCTTCTTGTGACCATGCTAATCCTAGTGAGTGCAGGAGTGGGGCCCATAAAACAGGGAATTGGCTTTTGGAGAGGGGCAAAGAGAGAGAAAGAGTAGTCCCTTCTGCATGCAGCAAGGTTTTCCTGTTACAGCACTCCTGTTGATTCACTCCTGTTGGGTTTGGAGCCACAATGTGTTGTTTGAGAAATACAACCTTGGTTTTCAAACAGCGTGTCCTTCCAGGTGGCACTTGGCCCAGGAAAGCTGCCCTAGCGTTGTAACCAGAGAGTACTGCAGTGTCCTGGAAAGAGTCTGCTCTTGTTCTCCCACGCGTGTGTTTGGGGAGAACCAAGGACACATCAGTCCTTAAAATGGGGGAGAAAAACATTTTGGGCTGGAAATTCAGGCCATTTCCCTGGTTTTGGAGTGCTTGTGCTCCCTGCCTCTTCCTTGCTCTGAAAACTGCACTGCTGTCATTGCTCTCATGGCATTTGCAACTCATCACCCAGCTGCTGTGGAGGATGAGCACTGAGATGGTGGAGCTGTGACTGAGTGCAGGGTCAATGCTGCCTGTAAAATGGCCCTGAATCCATCTCATGGGCAGCAGAGGCACCGCCGAGAGCCATACACCTGCAGGCAGGGAGCTCCTTGAGACTGTGGATTGTGCTGAAAGAAACCAACCTTTGGGTAACCCTCCAGGAGAGGGTGGATCCAGCTCTGGGGCTGTCACGGGCCTCATCCATTCACACAGCTTGAGGGTCATGCAACTATATGGACAATGTGCCAGCAGCCCATAGGGGTTTCCACGGCAAAATCAGGTATCAGGAAGTGTCTTCAGGTTGATGTAAGTTGTTTCCATCTCTCCAAGTAGCTCTGGTTGCTTCATTGTCCCCTGTACCTGGGGCAAGACATGTTTCTGTCTTCCTCCCTTGGTTCTCCATGCACTTTTGGGGCAGCCTCTCTCTTGGGCATGGACTTGAATGATGACTTGTCCTGCTGAGGACGTTAAAATTCGTCTCCCTATTCTCCAGCCTATTCTCTTGCTGTCTTTCTGTTGTCCTGGCAGGACTCTGGTGTCCTAAACACAAGAAGTCTGTGTCCAGGCTTCTGAGCCAATCTGTGGCTTTTTTGGACACTTTTATCAGATAACACTGATGCACGAGTTGAATTGTGCCCTGCCAAAAATGTCTGGTTGGGTCTGCACATAGAAAAGCCCTGCAGAGCAAAACAGGGTACATGGAGAGACAAGTGGGGTGGGCGAGCCTCAGGAACATCACATCTAGGGCTGCTCTACCATCAGCCAAGGTTTCCAGCACAGGAATAGGTGTTATTAGCTGGTAGCAGAGGTGGCATCAGTGCCATGCACCCCTGCCATGCATGCCCAGGCTCGCTGTGCATGCCTTCTCCCGTGCATAGGTGTGCTGCATGGACAGCCCTCCGGCTTTGGCGTGTTGGGTAACAGTGTGCTTGGTCAGAGGCTCCTGACTGTTCCCCCCTCCTTGCAATGCATGGCAATCCCTTGTCCTGCTCCTCACAGGGTCTGGAGCCAGGGCAGAGCTGCTGCTGCTGCTCCCACAATGTGCCACAGGTCTGCCAAGGCCAGGCAGGACCTGTGGCTGGAGTTGTGTGGGTTTTGCCATAAACAGAAGTCACAGCTAAAGGCTGATGTGCACAAATATGTGAAATCTTGTACCTGAGACCTGGCTCATGACTCCATTGCCGTGGTCCACAACCTGCTTTACTCCTAATGACACTGTGGCTGGGGCTTTTCTGGGGCTGTGGATGCGCTGCCACCTCCTGAGCCTTTCACTCCTTCTTTCCCCATCTGCTTCATTCCCTCTGCAAATCAGTCTGTAAAGCTCCCACCCGTGTAACAACAAGGAGGGCAGGGAGCTGCTCCCTCCAGCTGTCCTTCGGGCTTGCCCAAGGGAGGATGCGCCCGGTCCAACCTATGTGGATGAACCAGAAGGGGAATATTGGGAGTGTTTCTGTTAACCTGTAGCCAGGAGGGAGCTGCCAAGGAGGCCAGGCTGAAACCCGAAGCGGCTGTTTTTTCCCGAGACTCAGCACTTGGCAGGGAGAGCAGACGGACAAGTGGCAGAGCCGGGAGGGATGCAGGCACCCTGGGGACAGCAGTGCTGGTGGAGGTGCCCTGGGAAGGGTCCTGGGGAAGGCACTGCTGGCTTACCTGTTTGCCCCTGGGGATTCGTCTCCATGTCCTTCTTGTCCCGAGATCACGAAGAGAGTCAAGAGCAGGATGGGGTCATTGCTGTCCCTTCACGTGGCTCTTCCCTCGGTCACCCTCTTTGCAGCATGAACTGAGCATCTCCTTCAGCAGGGACAAGCAATGGCTGGTTTTCCCCTTGCGTTGCTCAGAAAGGTCAGGAGATGATCCAAGCTTGGGTTCGGCTGAGCCAGCCCTGCTGGGGCAGCGCTCGCCCCGCCTGGACCTTTTCTCCTTTATAGCTCAGTGTTATCTCAAGGTCTCTGGTGCTGCAGCCGGTGCTGTGTTTGCCTTGCTTGCAGCACCTGCCCGCCAGCCGGTTGCTTCCCACCCATCTCCCTCCAGCTCCTGCGTGGTAGCAGGAGGTTCAGGGGGGAAGTGTGGGAGCCCTCGCGGTGGGGAAGCCCCTCCATGGGGATGCAAGTGCAGGGGGAGTGAGGACAGTGGGTAGCAGGGATGCTGTCTGGTGCAGGATGGTGGGAGAGATACCTGGGGACGTCTGTCCCATTGCTTTTGCTTCCCCATCCCCATCAGCTTTGCTGCTTGGGCAGTTCTAGGCGTTATATTGGACTGGGGACCAGGGTGCTGCCCCAGCCTGGGTCTCTGCTGCCAGGACTGGTGCTGAATGCATGGCTGAGCTGCTCTGCCCTGTCCCAGCAGCATCAGCCCCTCCAGCCATGAGGAGTGCCAAGACTTCATCCAAAGCTGAGATGCTGTTAAAAATAGATCAGTCTTGAACTGGTTTTCTCCTTGGTTTCTGGCCCAAAACCTCATTCCTGTCTCTGCCTGGCTTTGAAGCTATCTGGATGCTATGAGATGCAGGCTCCGTACCAGCCTGCCACTGCAGGGAGGCTTGGAGAGCAGAGTGCTGTAGAAGCGTTATAGGTGGCATAGCTTTCCCCAGAATATTTAGTGGTTAGTGAGTGCTTTCTGCCCCCAAAAATTGCTAGGAAAAGGATATGCTAAATAGGGAAACAAAGCTGGGATAGGAGGGGCTGTTTGCTCCTCTGCTTGCACATGGTGCTCCTGTGAGGGTGCAGACACCCAGGCACTCCTGACCACAAAGCCCTGTGGCTTCCTATGAAATTCCTGTTGGGCTGCAGCCTCCCCTCATCTCCAGAACCCAGAGGGATCCCACTGGTCTCTCCATTGATAGTTCTGCAGGGGCCACCACGTCCCGAGCTGGGTGCTCACATTCCCTGGGAAAAGGCAGAGTCTCTCCCTTTGTGGCTTCTGGATCCCACTTTCCTCCTGTAGCCCTTTTCTGTCCTAATTCCTCAGTGCCATTTTAGAGGTGTGAACACTGAGGCTGGAGACAATTTTAAGATGCAGCTGTGAAACCCATTATCAATGTCCCTGCTATCAAAGACATGAGGTTCAGGGCTGCACGTAACCAGTGAGCAATTAAATGGCAACCCTGGTGATGAATTACAACAGGGACCTCATGAGGCTAAGTAAATACAGCTGATAACTACTGATAAAATGAATATCCGTGTGCTTTTTCTTTTCTAAAAGCACCCTTGTAGTACCCGTGCCCAGTCATGGTGCTGCTGTATCCCAGGGGAAGCTGCGTTACCTGTGGCATTTCCACCCCCCAGCTCCTTGGGTTTCCAACCAGGGCTTCGTAAAAGTGATAAAAATAAACCAAATAAATCCATGTCCCTGCAGGAGCTGGGCAAGGGCAGGGAAAGGCACCACGGAGGTGGGCAGGGAGGGAGACAAGTGACAAACTGAGGTTTTGGGTAACTGATTTAAACATCTTTCCCTTCAGCTATCCCACCTCGAACACTGTTGGGGTGCAGAGCATCCCTCAGAAAAGCCAGCAGGATGCGGAGACCTGCAAAACATTGGTGCCAGTGGTGGGGTCCCCTGAAGTGGTGTGAAGGAGAGCAGCAGTGCTTCACCCGGGGGGAATGGGTGCAAGCCCATCTGCACAGGCACCGTTACACCCTGTGCCTGCGGAGGCTTCTGCTCTCCGGAGGTAGTTTGGAAAAAGGCAGAGAACAGATTTATGGAGCTGCTTGGAAAAATGATCCTTGCCAGTGACTGGGCCACTGCTGAGCAGGTTTTGTCTGTGCTGGTGTTTCCTCTGGGGGCTTCTCTTCCTGTGCAAAGGGAGCTTCGAGAGGTGCTCTGCATCCCCGGGTGCAGCTTTCCCACTCCCCGGCTGGCTGCGGAGAGCGGCCGCTCCGCCAGTGAAGAAGTATTTGGCTGAACATCCCATCCGCCTGGTTTGCGAGTGAAAATAAGGCTTAGCCAGCTCCACCCAGAGCAGAAAATCAGACCCTTTGGCAGATTGTCACTGCTGTAATGAAATTGAGCTGGGCTGAGACTGCCAGACCTTAAATGGGAAAAGTCCCACGTGGGTCCAGAGACGTCTGGGGATGGATCTGTCAAAACTGCTGCTGCAGAGGGTTTTTGACACTGCCTGGGGATGCCCACCGCAGGTGAATGTCACCCTCAGCACTCATTGCACATTGTCTTCTCCCCGCAGTGTGTGGTCTCACAGAGCCATGATGAAGCTTCTGCCCATTGTCCTGCTCCTCCTGCTTCTCCTGACGATGCTGGAAGCCAGACCAAAGCCTGCAGGTGAGCCCTGGCTGGTGGGGAGTGCCTGGAGGAGAGAGAAGCGCAGTGAAGCCCTTGCTGCTTGAGGTTGGGGGGGGAACTCGATGCCTCTTCTTTGGAGCATCCCCAGCAGGATGGAGGATTCCCCCAGGTGTGGGACCTGGAATTCCCAGTGCTGTCCAGGGGAGCAGGAGCTTGAACCTGGCCCCAGCACCAGACCCAGGTCTGGTGCCACTTGCTCCGGGCATGGCCTCAGCTTTGACACAGCCCAGCTCAGGGCTTGTCACCCCTCTGACCTCAGCAGGAGACACAGGCGTGAGGGGGAACCTCCTCCCATCATGGGTCTCCTGACAGAGGGGACAAAGCAAACCCAGGGGTACCAGCCCCTCTCCTCCCATGGCAGAGGCACCAATTCCAGTTTAGAAACAGTGAAGGCACCAAGTGGAGAAAGGAGCGGGTATGTCTTGGAGACCTTCAGAGCAGTTAAGATGACAGCCTGGGTCTGGGCAGCATCCCAAGGGGACTCAAAGTGTTTGCTTACCATTAGGGCCAAATTCTCCCAGGCTTGAGTACACACAAGCCAAGCAAAATATGTTCATTGGCATTTCACTTGCTAAATACTCTCCAAGTTTGCACTGGAAGTAGCACCCATATGTCCAAGAGAGGCTTTTTGGCTTGATCCCTGCCATATGCATGCCCTTAGCTCTGCTTCTCACTGTCTCATTTTCTGCCATTAAAAAATAAAAGACAAATCACCAAAGCAAGCCCTGGTTTTAGGCAGAAACTGGCAAAATGTGGTAAAAGCCAGGGACTGCTGGAGCTGTGGGGAGGAACAGAATTGCCCAAAGCAGTGTGTTCCTGCTTGCCACTTGAGCAAGTAGGAGCCCGTGTGGTGCAGAGGTCTGGGGCAGGGACTGCAGCTTGCAGAGAACAGCACAAGGTACCGGTCTGGTTTCCAGTTTAATGCTCTGATTTGCTGCAGAGATCAAGATGCTGCTGCCTAAACCTGTGCCTAAACCTTGCCAGGGTGGATGCTGACAGAGAGGTGTTTCTGCAGCTTCTGGGGCTGCTGGCTGTGGAAATGCAGGGAGCAGGAGCTGGGTCTGGCTAAAGGGATGGTACTGGGGAGGAGGGTATGCTGTCTTTTACCCACAGCCAGGGCCTATCTATCTTCCTGCCTGTCATCCCAGCTTCTGCTCTGCCAGCACCCTCCATGAGGTTATTTGGCAGTAGGGGCTGCACAGATCTGCCCTCTCCACCTTCCACTGAGCACCCCTCAAACCACCCCACGGGGATGTCTCTGCTGCCAGCCCTGCTCTCCACAGGCAGTTGCGAGGCTGAACCGTCTCTTTTCCCCCTTCCAGCTCTGAAGTGCAGGACAGGTCCGCTGGACATCGTGTTTGTGATCGACAGCTCCCGCAGCGTGCGCCCCTTCGAGTTCGAGACCATGCGGCGGTTCATGATAGACATCATCAGCAGCCTGGACGTGGGCCCCAACGCCACACGGGTGGGGGTGATCCAGTACTCCAGCCAGGTGCAGAACATCTTCTCCCTCAAGACCTTCTTCACACGGGCGGACATGGAGAAGGCCATCAACAGCATCGTCCCGCTGGCCCAGGGCACCATGACGGGGTTGGCCATCCAGTACGCCATGAACGTGGCCTTCAGCACGCAGGAGGGCGCGCGCCCTCTGCACAAGAAGATCCCCCGCATTGCCATCATCGTGACGGACGGACGGCCCCAGGACCGTGTCACCGAGGTGGCCACCCAGGCCCGGAACGCTGGCATTGAGATCTACGCCGTGGGCATCCAGCGGGCAGACATGAACTCGCTGCGTGCCATGGCCTCGCCGCCGCTGGAGGAGCACGTCTTCCTGGTGGAGTCCTTCGAGCTCATCCACCAGTTTGGGAAGCAGTTCCAGGACAAGCTCTGCGGTGGGTGAGAGCCGTGGCTGCAGGGGTGGGCAAGGATGGTGCTGGTGCCTGCTCCTCACCTGGGCTAGAAGGTGACCTTCTGGGGGGTGTTTGGGGTGGCTGCCCTTGCTGGGAACAGTATGGACAGGGAAGCATGGTGCCAGGATACCAAAGGATACCAAAGCAAGGTCCTTTTGCTCACCTTTTCTGGGGTGAGATAAAGAAAGCTTTGAATGCATTGCGAGTGATTTTCTTCATCCATGCATGGTAGCTCTGCCCCAAGCCAGGACATCACGGCAGCAGTGATGGGAATACTGAAGAGCAGAAAATGTGGAGCTGGTTTTCCTGGGTATGATGGGGATGGATGACACATCCCAGAGCCCTGTGTACATTTTGACATGACTCTATCAGGGTCTCCTCCTACACAGACACATGCACGGCATCTGCTGCATGCGCATTGGTGTTTAACAAACCAGGAGGCTGATTTTCACCATGGCCATGCTGATGCTGGTCAGGAGCTTGCAGGCTGGGACCCGTCTGTCTCCTGCCATGCTGGGGTCAGAGACCTGTCACTGCAGCAAGCCGGCAAGACCTTGCTTGTGTGCTTTGGAATCTGTTGAAGGGCAGAAGGCAGCTGCCAGCCTTTTCCAGGCTGTGTTTTCTAGCAAGGAGCACGTGCAGGGCTGCGTTAGTGCCTTGGTGAGTCCTTGTGTGCTGGAGCAGGGATCCAGGGCTCAACAGATATTGCCTTCCTGGCTGCATGGACACACAGACCTGGCTCCTTCAGTATGTTCCAGCTGAACTCAAGCGTTTGCTTACTCAGCTCAAGCTGTCATCAGTATCAATACTGAGCATTGATTTAGCACTCAGGTAGATCAAAAAGCCAAGGCAGTTCTGAAACCTGCCCCGCACAGTGTCCATGTCTGTGCCCTCGAAATCAGTGGGTGAACACTGGGGCTGGGAGGACTCGGGCTGTGTGGGTCATCCCAGTGGGATTTGGCTGCAGGGACAGGGCACATGGCAGAGCCGGGCTCCCTGTGAGTCAGCCCATGGGCTGCTCTGATGTCTGTTCTGTCTTGCAGGGGTGGACATGTGCATGGGACAGGAGCATGGCTGCCAGCACAGCTGCATCAGCACCCCTGGCTCCTTCTACTGTGAATGCAACCCAGGCTACAAGCTCAATGTGGACAGAAAGACCTGTTCATGTAAAAACCCTTCTTTTGTCCTAACTCTCATAGAGGGCTTGTAGTTACCGGTCTCATGGAGGGAAGCTGAAATGCAGCACAAGACCCAGGGAGGGCATCAACAGCTTGGGTGCTCTGTGCACATTGCACACCTCCTGGGTGTGTAATGACCGCGGACATTCAGTATTGCTAAATCCTGGTCCCTTCTCTGGGGTGGCCACTTGAGGCTCATGTGGGCGCAACCTGAGGGGGCTCTGGGCAGGGGGTACCGGAGGATGCACGTCCCAGCCACCAAAGTACACAGCGGTTTAGCCCTGTATGGTGAATGCAAAGCTGTATTAGCTGGTCTGGTCATCACCCTGAGACTTTTCCTTCTTGTCTCATGGTGCTGGGAGCTGCTTTGAAGTCCTGAAGCAGGCCCTGCTCAGCTGCCCCAGGGAGGCTGGGACAGGAGGGTGATGGTGTCCTGCTCCCTGCAGTCATTGATGCGTGTGCAGACGGGAGACATGGCTGTCAACACCAGTGCGTCAGCGTTCGTGGGTCGTACACGTGCCACTGCCGTGCGGGTTACTACCTCCACCAGAACAAGAAGAGCTGCACCAGTACGTGGCCACCTCCCTTCCTGTCCCTTCTTCATTTGCTTCTTGCTCTTCCTCTCCTTCTCTTGTCTTTCCCTTTCTGCCCACCCCTCTCCTTCTCTCACCAGTGATCGATTACTGCAGCTTTGGAAACCACAGCTGCCAGCACGAGTGTGTGAGCATCCCCAATGGGCACTACTGCCGCTGCCGCAGCGGGTTCACACTGCAGCCTGACAGCAGGTCCTGCAAAGGTAGGGCCCGGTGCAGAACAGCCTGCAGTGTATGGCAGATACCCTTATGTCCTGCCCAGTCCCTGGGGAAAGAGCTGTTCCTGGACCTGAATGGGAATAACCCTGTGCCC
>JAVHNF010002744.1:2700-13324 GCA_034783455.1 Micropsitta finschii | reverse complement strand
GATCTCAAGACTTTCAGCGTGGTATAACTTACTGGGTGCCTGACACAAAATAAGCAGTAGTTCTGTTAAGTTTCTTCTGTCTCTTGAAAACCTGATTACAGACAGTGCCTAAAATAGCAAATTAACCTCACTTACTTACAGTGGAATAATTCTGGTAGTTTTAACTACTTTATACTGGATTTACAATGGCATATGATAGGACAGAGTAAATTCGATTGCTCCACAACGAGAAGTACATCAAGAGTATTCTTATTCAATCTTCAGATTTCAAACAATTGACTAATCAACAAAAAGTGACTGACACTTGAAGACATTACACTGGCCTAAGTCAAAATAGGCAAGGAGAGAAAATGCTGAACTATTGGTGATGGAAGCAAAAAACATTGCAGCAAAATTTGGTTTGGCACAAACTCCAAGTGAAGACAGAGAATCCCATGCTTCCCCCTTCAGGTAGCAACTGCACACAGATAAAGTTTCAAGACAGAGCCGTTCCCTTTTACTTATCTACATCACCCTGTATTTACATATTTGTTAATTTTATGGGAAAAAAATACAGGATTATATTATGTAAAGAGACTTTTTGTAAGATTTGCTACTGTCCTTATTTTATCCGGATCTTAGATACTCCAGGAATGGTTTGTCTTGATTTATATAACAACAATAACAAAACATAGAGAACAGTGCAAATTAAACTGTCATAAAAAAATCACTCCTTTTATGCTTATTATAATTTTTTCTTTTTTTTTTTTTCTTTTTCTTTTTTTTTTGAATTCTTACATTAGTCTAGTTCCAGGTGAGGTTTCTTGTTAATTTTAATAAGACTCTGTTGTGTTCTTCTATCCTACTCCCAAGAGACCCAAATAAATTTTATAGTGACATAAGCCTACTGAAGTGACACTTAGAGCTAGATGAAAAACAGTGTCTGGTTTTGAGGATTAATTTTTTTTTTCACACTTAATTTTGGTCAAAATTGTAGCAGGACAACAAAGGAAATCATAGTTTCCAAAACTGCAGAACTAACAGAAACTGACTTTCTCATGAGATAACATGACACTGAGTTTCACTCAGCAGTTTAGAAGCATCTTTTGCCTGCATTTCACAGAAAATCAAAAAACACTGTATTCCCTCTTCTGCCCATTTTCCTTGGGCATCTGCCACAAGACTGGGGGCCATGAAGCTGACAGGCTTCTACAGTATGGATTCAGTTAAAGTCATGCCTTGTTTTCAGAAATTGCCTTTATTCCAGAGATGTTATAAACAAACTGTTTTGAGTAAAGAGAATAAAACCCCAAAACCTGCCTAAGTCTGCCTTTAATAACATGCTTGTACATTGATTATTTCACATTTCAGTTCACTAAGGGAATTAAAAAACTGGACCCCAAATCTGTCAATGAGCAGAATGTGAGATAAAATGAGAGATTATCACCTATAGACCCCATGAGTTATGAATGAAGCAAGCAATTTCAGAGATGCAAATCTTAGTTTTCTTGCTAAAGCATGTCACCGCAAAACTTAATTCTACCACCTGCCTCAGCCCCAAGGTTACCACAGAAGTCTAGAAAAATTACCTAACCCAGGTTTTCATATGAGTTCCAACAGTTTTACCTTCTTCATTGTCACTGTAGTCCTCATTTAAGACATCTAATCATCAGTAGAACAGAACTGTCAGAGCTAGCACCAAAGCTAGGAGGATCTGGTCTTTGAATATAGAACATGCTGCAGAATGCTTTAAAAATTCTGAACTAAAGCATCTCTAAGTGGACATCCAATATTTATATACCTTAATGTTGCTTGGATTCAATTCTCTGTCTGTAAAGTGAGGCTAAAAAAAAGCTACCATCTTGTTATTGATGGATGAAAAGAAATTAATTGACTGTAGAGTGTTTTGATACTGTAGTGGTGAATATCACAGAGAAACCCATGAGGAAACTAATAATTCTGCCTCCAGTACAAGGCTGCATAGCAGCTAGGAGCTGAGGCCTAGAAGCACACAATGTGCAAAAGAAAACCAAAGCAATGAACAGTTGTTAGATAGAGCATTGAGTAGGGAAGGTGTGCATGCACCTGTTCCCAGACTCATGGGATAATGCTCGGCATGGCCAAACTAATACTGTACATGAGATCTTCAGGGTGATATTGTCTCCCTGGTTTAGTTCTTGAGATTTCTACGTTTTAATCTAAATTCCTGTATGTGACATACGCACATTTTGCAGTGCTAAGACACAAATCTTACTTCCTGTCAAGATTAGTTATTATAAACTATCCTCTTTTAAAACTATGTTTTAAAAGTCAGTGAAGGCAATAAATGAACTATCTGTGGCCCTATATTGCTTGAACTATCTGTATTCAGATTAAGAAAAGGAAAAGGAAGTAATAAATTTTGCTTGAACTCACCACACGTTTTAATTGCACAGAACTCCCAGGGGGTGTTAGGGTCAAGAGTGTAGCACCATGGTCTCAGCTTGCCATCAGGATTGCGGCAGTAATTATCATCAAAGTCCTTGTCAGGATATCTGCAAACCACAACAAGAAATGTGTCATGGAAGTCTTCCTGGCAAAGTTGCATTGGCTTGTACAAAGTACTTAGAGGACAGCCTTCAGCAGAGGCAAACAAGAACCATGTTAACCTGGAGTCTGATCCTGATGTGGACGCGAATACTCTTTTAACACTATTAGAAAGTTAATAACATAAAGTCTCTTTCCAAATATGCAGCAGAATCAGACCTCCGCTGACGGGATTCCCTGCTGTGCTAATAATGCACAGGGTACCGGATGGGGTAACTGCTAATTGCTAAACTCTTGCTCTTGTGTCCATCAACTGATGACCAGACTCTAAAGCCACCTGTTTTTTTTTGAAACAGCCCAATTAAGTGTGGATTGTATAAACACTGCCTGGCATGCTGGACTCATTAAAGAAACAGGTTTTTCAGTGCAACAGCCCTGGGTTCAAACTGGAAGCTATTTTGAATAGCTATGTTATTAATGATAGCTCCATTTCTGTAATAGAACTCATTCTAGGTCATGGCCTCATTTTGAGCACTGGGTAAAAAAAATAAAAGGAGAAAAATAAGGAATTATTTTCTGTCACCCTTATCAAGATTTGAAACTATTGTGCCATTTAATTGTTTCTATTTTCCTACCACCATCCTACCACCACCACTTTCCTACCACCAGTTTTTCAAGGTAAAACTTAAAGAGAAGGAGATAAATGCATGCTCTTTTACTCCAGTGAATACAAATTGTCTAGGTATTCCAGTTTTATTGAAACATGTTTGTAAAAGAAATAAAAAGTAGATTTGCCCCTGAGGGAAAGATGAAAAGTGTGTAAGAGAGCAATAAAGTTAACTACCTGGGAACCTGAATCCAGTTACAACTAAAAGCAGATGTGTTTCATACAAGCAGATGAAAATATGATTTGCAAGTGCATGCTTTTTCTAGGATGCTTTTTCTGTCAAACAATCATGCTAATTTTGACTCATTGCAACTTGATCTCTCATTCCTTTGGAAAAATCAGGTTCCTTCATCTATACAAAGAACAGGTACAGGATTCAAGTAGAATAAACACAAACAAACAAACAAGAACAACCAAACAGCAAAACCACCAAGGAGAAACCTCATAAAGCTGAAAATTCAAGGGCAGTCAAGAATGTGGTAGTTTCAGATCTAGCATCAGCAACCTGTTTTCTGCTTGGTTGAAGACTGACTGTAAAGGACCAAACTGTGTCCAAGGATTTCACAGGAAAACAGTTAATGGGTTAGTAACACAGCATAAAGAGAGATTTTATTTTTTTTGTCACCCAGTAGGTGCAGTGATGAGCTTTAATGTTAGCAGCACATGTCACATAGCAATGGAGAGTCCATGGCACTATTCAGGAAATGAGGTGAGTACAGGAATGGCAAGGTATCTGCAGTCATAGCTCCCAAACCTATTCATAACAACTGGGAGTGTAAAGAACCCACTTTCTAGAAAGCAAGTGGCCTTTCATAGCACTGAATGCTCTGTCCTTCCTAATATTATATATGTTCCCACAGTATGTAAAAGATGTTATTTACTAACTTAAGTAAAGATGGAATAGATCTTCAGGATCCAGCTTTAGTTGTCTGCTACATGGAGTAGTTCCCTTGAACTGTATCTTTCCACCTACTACATCTATGTTTCCTTTTCTTAGAGCAACAACAACCTTTCCAGTCATTGTTTCTTCCCTCAGTATTCAGGCATGTTTCTGCCTTCCCTCATATCCAGTAAGCAACAGTTTCTCAGTTCCTATAGAAAAGGCCAACTAACAAATACTAGGGACAAGATAAACAACAGGGCTTCAAACTCTTCCACAGAACTCAACAGTGAGACTGTGGAGGATTCCCTGAGGGCTCATCCCTTTGCTTTGCACAATTATTCTTCCCCAGCACACTTGGGGAGAGACCTCTTGCTTAGACCCAACAAAGAAGCCTGAGGTTTCCAAGATCTTTCAGAACCCTACATATTTCTTTCCCTCTTGCGCCGTTGAAACTGCAGTAGCTGTACTTCATTGTTGAAACTGAAATGAAGCATTAAGATACACATCTGGTGTCAAAATCAAGACTTTTTCTCAGTTTCAGGAAGGAGAGAGGAGTGTTAGATGAAGAGATAGCATTTATTTTCTTTAAAGAGGCAGATGCTGAGTTCTAGATCTGCTGGAACCAAACTGAAACTTAGTGTCTGAAACTCTTCACCAATTATTTCTTTTCCACTTCTTTTTGTTTTAAAAGACATACAGGACTGGAAACTTGATTCGGTATAAAGTAAATTTTCATGCAAGAGATATAAACCAGAGTATTATAATAAAAGTATACCAGGAGTATATTCAACATCTATAGCACACTTCAGCCCTACTTTTCTCTGTGAAGTTAAGTACATATTTTCAAAACATATTTAATTTTAAGCAGAAAATATGCTTCTCTATGCCTATCCGAGTCATTCTCCTCAATAGTTTTCTTTCTATACTGAGACATAATCCTGCCTATGAGGAAAACACAGGAAATGGAGCTTCAGTACACAATTCTGCATCCACTGCTAGCTAAAAACAGGTCATGCAGGAGCTGTTTGGGCAGATTCCTACTGCTACCTTAAATCACATCTAAGTATACAGATATTACCAGTTCTCTTCAGTAACTGACCTCTGAAAAGAATATATGTGGAACAATTCATCAAGGTGAGAGAAAGGAAAAGTGAGGTGTATTCATCCTGAGTATAAAACATTGTTCTACAGCAGGTAGACTGAAGCATTTGAAAATGTTACTAGTTTTACTTCTTTTCCTTTGTCATTGCAATTGATGATTCCAGAAATGAAAACAAGTTTAAGTCTGTCTAGCTAGTCCCTTCTGGTTTCCAGGTTATCCACATTATCACCAGATGGTATGGTATAATATAAGCCTCTCTAGAGATTGCTGTATTTTAACGGATCATTTGTTCCATACCTCTTTTCTTATTTTCAACTTCAGTAACTATTAAAACCCACAAACAAACCAAAGCTCCAAATATTTTCGAAAGCTAGTGTAATCAAAGTATAATTGTCACTACCTTTAGTGACCATTCCATGAAGTTAATTAACATCAATATTAATTAACTGTACTGTACCCCAGTTAATCTTCTGAAAGCACATACAGATCAGTTCAATCTGGATGGGTCACTTTTTGATAAAAAAGCATTTTTATTGCAGTCTAAAAGCTCTCAGAAAGACATTTTTTGAGGGGAATCTGTCAAGGAGGAACATGATTGTGAGATTGCTGTTAGTCTGAAAAATCACTTTGCAAGCAATCCAAAATTAACAGAATAAATTTCCTCCTGACAGTAAAATTATTATTGTTTGTACCGAGAAATTCTATAACTGTTTCACTCCCAAGGATCAAGATTCTATTCTAGAATGCACAGCAAGTGCACGGCAAAAATCAGATTATCTAAAGTCACGGTCTGTTAAGAACTACAGGACTGCCTGCTGCTTATGAGGCAGATCATCTGAACCAAGAGGAAAAGAGAGGTTATATCACATAAACTCAAAAACTGCAATTTGTTACTGTTTTGTTGAATAATCAGGCTTTCTAATATTTACCAGTACCTGTATTTCTGAGTATGAGAAAGATTCTTTATTTGGCAGAACACTTCAAACTATATAAAAATACTTTCAGTGGAAGGTCTCAGTCATTCTGAGTTTGTTGATTCTTGCAGTCCTCTTCTGTCAAAGTTTATTCAATGCACTTACAAATAGAGATAATCCAAAATCCTGAGTAAAACTAAAATGAAACTTTAGCCCCATTTAAGACAAACACGAAGGCCCTCCTGTGTGGCCTAAACCTCTCCACAAAATCCTTCCAAAAGGGTGTATCACAGATGACCCTTTGCGGCTGGGTGAATTTTACCCTTTAGGACAAACTGTAATGGGGATGCAATTTATCTTGATATTTCTGACTCATCTTTTGGCATTAGGTACCTATGCTTAAACTAAAAGAGAAAAGTCTAAAGTACAAATCCTTGCACATAAAATGCTAAACAGAATGATTAACTCCTTTCCCAGGCTGAACAAGCACATGTAGTGGGCAAACATTTTGCTGAAACAACTTGGATACTTAAACTTGATTACAACATAAGATCATCTACAGCTGTAAAGCTGTTCAATATTTCAAAAGCAAAGCATACTCTGCCTTGACAATGTTGCAAGTTTATATTCACTAATTGTGTTAAGAACTAACAAAAATGTATTATTTTTTAATCATTAATTATTTTCTGATTGCTTTGAGGTATTTTAAGCTAATTGAATTTGCATAATGACATATACAGCAACATTCAGAAATTTATTTTTTTACTATAAGTGAAGTTATGGAGGACATTTGGATTGATTAATGCAGCGCATGGCCATCACTACACTACACATCCATGGGATGTAGCCACAGCTGCATGGCATAGCCTCTAGTCACCATCCTTCACCTCCAGCATGGTGGCATCCAGCCTGCACACACCATGGGCCAGGAGACCAAGCAACTAAAACTGGTGAACTCCACAAACTTCTGTTCAGCTAATGCTGATTTAGCCCAATTGGATCCCAATTGTGTGTCATTTTCAAATTATATCCACATGAATTTCCTTGGGAGGTGGGGAAAGACACTACCTCTCTGGACGAAATTTATGCTTGTGTGGTCTCTGAAGATCCCAGCGCTGACACTCCTTGCCTGTCTCGGTGTGATCCATTGGCCCTCTGTAACTCTCTCCATTGCAGGTCATGCATTCAACTAAGAAAAGAAAAAGGTAGTATATTATGCTGATGACTTGTAACACACACACACAAATAAATTAGAACAATTAAATAACATCTCTGCTGTTATAAATTGAAACCAACCTAAAGAGAGATAAAAAAGTAATATATTTAAGTTAGATTGGTATGGTAAATGTCCTTTGGAACAGATTTTCATCTCTTAGATCTAATCCAGATGCTTAAATTTGATATCACTTTATTCACTTTATAGGACACTTAAGGCAGGTGGGTGTGAGCTGCTAGAGACATTCATGTTCCTAGCAGATTTTTAACCTCAGTTATGGTTAGTAACAGAGAGAGACACATATCTGAGGAAAGAGTATATTTTAGGAGTGATATTTTACGATTAAGTGAAAATAATTATTCTAAATCACTCTAAGTCATGGCATAATTACAGCACAAGTTTGAGTACATAATAATGGCTGAATCACAATTTCAGTGCAGTACAGTCTGTTTCTTTAAATTCGCAGCACATTCATATGATACTGTTTCTTTTCGGTACTAATTCTTTTTGGCAGCCTAAGCTAAGATACATTTTCAGCCCTGGTTTGGGAAAATGGGGGGTGGAGGGATAATGGACAAAAGCTACCAAAGGGATTCGATATCACTGCTGAACAAAATATCCTCCATAATTTAGAATGAGAAGTCTTTAAATATAAAATAAATTCACCATAATTAACCGTAGTTAGAGAAACGTAGTTAGAGAAATGTAGACACGTTTCTCAAGTGCTCCCTTATTAGAGTAATTGTAACAAAAGATCACTTAGTAAATAGTAATTTATGCAATTACAGATCTCACACTTCAGACAAAACATCCGCTACCAAAGTCTTCATCCTGCAGTGAGCTCCAGATCTTGTCACATTTGAAGGTCAAATTGATCTTCAAATGTTAGCTTTTAACAGATTTTCAAGCTCCTTGTAAATCATTCTCTTCCTCCTTCCTTCTCCCTTTTCTTCCCCCACCGCAGTATAGATATGGCACATGAAACATTAGCAGGAAAATTAAAGTCATCCTATCTTCAGAATTTAAATGAGCTGATTGACTGGAACAGAATTGGTTGATTAGCAAGTTATAAGAGCTTAGTTTGGAGCTTAACAGGACTTAAAATTCAACAAATACAAGGGTGCACATGAAATATCTTTTGAATTCTGTGACTTGAAAGTTGAGTGGGAATGAATTTATACAAAGTTTTATTTACAGTATTCATTTGAAAGAAAAAAGGAAAAAAAAAACCCCATGCTTAGATTGATCTTTTTTCCTGTAGTTAAGTATCTCTATTTTCATCCAAAAGAAGAAGAAAAGTTGATTTTACCATGGAATGGTACTAGATGATTTTATCACATAGTAATAACAAAGTTAATGGATTCTCTATGGACCAGATAACTGAAAAAAGGGTCACATTTGTGTGATCAGCATAACTTCTTTTTTCCAGCTCCTCCATGACCTGAAAAAAAGCTGCTGAGTCTAAAAGCTTGTTAAAGTCCTCCAGAGTACTGGAACATAAGAAGACCTTCTCTTTCTGTAGTAACTGCTTTCCTTGTTACAAGAGTTATTCTTGCTGAGAAATCACCAATTCTTTCTCCAAAGTCCATGAGCAAGTGTCAGTGAAACTAGTGGAACTTCTGCATAGCTGCTATCAGCAGGGAAAAGTAACTTTCCACATAAGCCTTGCCAGGTTACCTTGTGAACAGAGGGGGATGTCACAGACTTCATGGCGCATCTCTGGATTGGTGGTGAAGCACCACGGCCCTCCCTCTTCCCCTCGGGGGTTTCGACAGTAGTTTTCCCGCAGGTCTTTACCCCGATAGCTCGAAGGCAAAAAGCTAGTTTTAAAATGACAATCATTACAGTATAAGAGCATGCAAACTTTGGTGTTAAATCATACTATTTTTTGCAAACAGTTAAAACCAATCCCATTTCTGCTTCCTTCCCCCTCCACCCTGCCTAAACAAATGCACACACCCGAGTATCTGTCCATACACAAATACACATCTTCAGTAAGGATTACTCAATCAATGGCTTAATCTGGGTCAATTAGTCTAGCCCATTGCTTGCTCTAGCAAGTTTTACTCCCATCCCTTGGGCATCCAGAGCCAAATATCTGCTGCAGCAACACACTCCCTGCTAGCCCTCACTGCACTCTCCTTCACAAGCTTGTAACTACTCACACAAGGCCCCTGGACAGAGGGGAAATGTATTGGGTGCATTGGACTTTTCTGGGGGGAAAATCCATTGGGTACATCACTGTGTCAGATCTGTCATTGCTGTGTATGTTGTGCACATATATAGCACAACAATATGCATAGCTGGCCCTGCTGAGCTTAATGTGCACCTACTACAAAAAGCCTACAAGTAGAGAACTTTCTCATTTCTGGCTAGGCAGCAGCTAAAACTGAGCATCAGGAGTGTGTGAGCGTGACTGAGCACTGTGACACACCATGCTGAGAGGCTTTCACTGCCTGAAACCACAGACAACTTTGCATCTCAGCATCAGAAATTTCCCCAGATTCCTCTTTAGCCATCCTGCCTCATGTTCTGCCATGAACCCTCTGTTGTCACCTTAGGGTCTGCCACTTATAGACCCACTCATCATTGTTATTGTACAAATTAGGTCATTTAACAGCAACCTAGCTGACTTCAGCTGTCCAGGGTCTAGGTTTTGTGTTCTTAGCTGTCTGTAAAATTTTGTGCT
Source organism: Micropsitta finschii (assembly GCA_034783455.1). Classification (NCBI taxonomy): domain Eukaryota; kingdom Metazoa; phylum Chordata; class Aves; order Psittaciformes; family Psittacidae; genus Micropsitta; species Micropsitta finschii. The sequence continues at coordinate 3,348 of JAVHNF010002744.1, read as the reverse complement.
TACCCCTGGAGAAATTCCCACATACAAACTGAGATATAGATATATATGTAGGTGTGTGTATATATACATATATATTTATACATAAAAGTAGTACTGGTTATTTTTTGCTACAAACTAGGGAATAGCATGTAGTGAGGAGCCCAACCCTAGAGCTAGTATGTTTGATGCCACTGCAGAAGCTCTAACCACGCTCAGACTCCATATTGCTGACAAACCCATTGGCACTTCACTTCCGGTTTCATTGCAGTGAAGCTTAAATTGAAGCTAAACCTCTGTAGATAAAAACATTAAATTCCAAGTTTTGTTCAATTCCATTAAAACTTTATGGATTTTGGGTAATTGAAAAGTTGGCCAAAATACATAGGGGAACACACAATACCTGTAATTCATTGTAATACATTGATTTAATTTTTGAGCTTTCTGAGATTTGTAAAGGTTTTTTTTTGTTTTTCTCCAGTATGTTTACATTCTGGTAGAAATATCACAAGTGAAGTGCAGCTTTCAGTCTGAAAATGTCTAATACTTTAATTTGGATGTTCGTTTGGGTTTTTGTCTGTTGGTTTGGTTGGTTTGTTTTGGTTCGATGTGGGGTTTTTTTTTTTTTTTTTTTTTTTTTTTTTTTTTTTTTTTTTTTTTTTTTTTTTTTTT
>JAVHNF010002721.1:0-17236 GCA_034783455.1 Micropsitta finschii | reverse complement strand
GGATGGGGCAGCCACAGCTTCTCTGGGCACCCTGTGCCAGCGCCTCAGCACCCTCACAGGGAAGAGCTTTTGCCTAATGCACTAATGTCCTGTGCATAGGTCAGACAAGATCTCTAAGGTGAGTCCAGACGTACTTTTGGACCTGCTTCATGCTTTGTTCTTGCCATCAAAAACTGGCCAGTTCAGTAAGTCAGGAAAGAATATTCACTCCTTAGCAAATACTGACTTGGTCTTTTTGGTCTGCATAACAAACCCTGTACTAAATATTTTAACAGCCTTGCTGGATGGGGTATGGAATGTAGAACTGCTTTTCAGATCAGTCACGGAGGTTTTGAGCACTAAGGCTTTGTGTTGTTAAAGTCTGAAAACAAGAGTTTGGAGTTAAAAGGAAACGTATCTGAACAGTGATTATAGAGCTTTATTTCCCCTTTTTTTTTTAACTTTCAAATTAACTCAGGTGTGCAGCATCTTGGGATCACAAAACAAAAGGGAAAACAGCTGGAGGTGATTCACACATCAATGAAATGCATAAAATTCATCAGGCTCTTTGTCCCTCCTGCCCTTCTCCCTTTGCATCCGAATTCTGTCTCTTTATTTCCCTCCCACCTTACTTGTCACTGCTCTCCTCAGGAGGTGCAAGTTAGTACAGTTGTGCTTTTGGAGACACAAGCAGCTCAGCCTGCAGCCCCTGACTACATTAACAGGATGGGGAGTTCAGTGGGAATTTTGTCTGTGTAAAGTCTGTGATATTTTGTTACTTTTCTGCTCATGGAAGAGTAAATTGAGGCCAATTTCACTCTTACCCTAAGAAGTTAAAGGGAGTTTTATCACCTTCTCTAAGGGCTGCCATTGACCAAACTGATGCTGTTTTAGGCAGTATCTAAGTGTAAACTATTAGTGTAAAGCAGCTGTGGCTGCCCCATCCCTGGCTGTGTTCAAGGCCAGGTTGGACACAGGGGCTTGGAGCAACCTGCTCCAGTGGAAGGTGTCCCTGCCCATGGCAAGGGTTGGTACTGGATGAGCTTTAAGGTCCCTTCCAACCCAATCCAATTCTATGGTTCTACGATCACACCTTTACATAAAGGCAGCACATGCTTCAGAGCACCTAATACAGTGCAGCAACTATCAAAACCACACAGCAACAAGGTTCTGGAAACTACTTTGCTACACTTCTACATTTTGCTACACTTCTACATTTTCCTACACTTCTAAGTCTTCCTTCACGCATATGCATACACATAACAGACCAAAAGAAAACAGATGCATACCCTGTAATCATAACAGTGTATGTACCTTGGAACTTGTCCTTGCAGTGTGTCTGTCCACTTGAAGTTCTGAATATATCTCAACTTGCACTCTTGGGAAGAGTCATCCAGTGAAAGGATAAAACCTGTGGGATTTAGAAAAATGCACCAACAGGCAATGTCGAGGTAAGAAACAGAAACAAGTAATACAGGAATAGGGATCAATGTGAACACAGATACAGGTAAAATTGTGTTTCTTGCTTCACTGCTCAAAAACTCTGTGTTACTTCCTGAGGCTTTTATTCCTCAGTATCTCCAGAACAAGATGTGCAAAAAACCCAAACTAGCTACAAGAAACTCCATGCCCAGCAGGTCTCCAACTCAACCCTGTGAGTCCTGACTGCTCAAGGCAAACCTCGCAGGTGTCTGCATGTCCTCTATGGTAACTAGTTGGGTGTTGGGCTGACCCAGGTACAGGATGACTGAGACTGCTTAAGGTGAGTAAGTGACTCCCTGCCACCATAGTGGCTATTGGGAAATTCCTGGTCAACAGGAAAAGGGCTTATGACTTACTCACCTACTCATTATTCTTTTTGTCTCCAGGGCTACAGGAAATTGGTCCTTTACATCCAGCAGCCCAGAAAGCAGCAGTCAGTGGACTGAAGCTTAAGCTATGGGATGTTCAAATCCTAACACGTGCAGGTCCAAGGAATTTTTCAGGGAAGAACAAATCTGGCCTTGGTCTGATCAAGTCTTACAGACCTCAAGAACTCAAGACTTGCAACAGCAGCTTTTTGAGCTATAGCTCTAGGTGCTGACACATTTATAAACTCAGAAAATACTTGCTCCTTTCACATGCAGCAGGTTTTAGTGATCAAGAGTGATGCTTTCCTGAAGAAACTCTCCAAATCATCCCTGCAGCAACATGAAGTGCTATTTCACCTTTATGTCACATTGGTTTACACCCTCCCAGGGACTGAGGGAACTAAACCAACATGAGCTGCTTCACTTCCCACAGACTGAAGGATCACAGTTTCCATGAATCAGCTTATTCCTGACAACTCAGTCCTAAAAATCTTGCCTGAGCACCTGACTGCTAAGAGAGAGTTATCAAAATACCAGCAGGAGGAAGGTCTCAAGGGAATGCATCATCATAGGTGACCATCTACTGATAATGTAGATACTGTTCTAACGAGCACCTATATATACACCCAAAATAAGCAGCAGAAGAAGCTCACAACAAACCTATTATCCAGCATTAGACAAACCAGAAGTTTACATCAAAGAGTGAAGTTTACATCAAAGAGTGACTCCTAAACATTTTCTCCTCCAGCAGGAAGCACAAAGAGGTTAAAAGCAAGAGGACAGAACTGCCAATAAATAGTTCTGGCAAGGTCACAAAGAACACTGGAACTCGTAGAAAGTACCTGTGACCGGTATCAAGCTTACAACCCATGGATTGGATACTCTGCTTCCTGAGAAGTGTAAAGCTTCTTCATGGAAGATTAGCACAATACACATTCTGAGAAGTGCCATTAAAGCTCAAATTCTACACCTCTTGATGTATTAGCAGTATTGCTAATTAATGTTCCTACCTTGCAAGAGTGAGAAGTACAGGTCAGTTGCATTCTTCATCATCTCTGGATTACAACTTGAGTCTGTGAACAGCTCCAGCAGTCGGGATCGAGATAACCTCAGATCACTATATGGAGAGGAAGAAACACAAAACAAAGATCTCTAAGAAACTACCCAAAAATGTGCTATTAAGAATGTACCCACCCATGTATATCACCACCTTTTTGGACAGCCAGCAATGCATAATCAGTACTTATTATTAATCTAAAGTAAAATAACTATGCCTTTATCTACTGAGACCTTGGGTGCGGGGGAAGGGAAGTAACAAGCAGAAACATCCTTCAACATTAGAATGGGATGACCATCTGAACAGATAAGCACAGATCTACCAAATAAGCTGCAATCTTGTTCCATTCTATTCCTATCCACAATAGAACATTCATGCCGTATTCACTTCTAGAAATGACTTTAAGTAATTTTTTGCAGAAGAATGCACAGTCATTGGAAAGACAATTAAATGTTCACTCTTTTGCCTCCGCATTATTATAATAGGCCTTGTAACAGAGACTTGAAACTGGATAATTCATTCTTTGTAACTAAACACCCGTCTCCCAGCCTACACATTTCTCGTCATCTTCAGAACGAAGACTGAAAAGTAACCACTACTTTTAAGAATGCCCCCCAAACTGAGAGACAGCATGAAGTTAACCACAAGCACACTTACTTGCAAACCTTTGCTGCAGCTGGAGTGGTGGCTACCCCATAGAAGTTAAATGAAACGGGAGCTGTAGCCTTCAAAGGGTTGCGGTGAAACCAGTGGGTCATTTTCCTTCTGTTGTGCTGTTTGATGCCAAATCTAAAGTGTGGATAGAAATGAACAAGAACAGCTGAGATGCTGTAATGATACGTAATATATCATGCTCCTCGGCTCACAGAAATATGTTCCAAATGTAAACAGCAATAAAAGAAATTCATTTGCAAAGTTGCATATAATCACACAGAAGCAATTATATTTCTTTATTTTTCCCATCTGAAACACTGAGCTTCCACACACCTTGTCTGCACCATCCATGTGCTTAGTTTGGGAATGTTACTCCCTTGAAACTCCCTCTTTGCTTTCTTAGGCAGCTATTTTAAGTTGGGCAAAAAGCTGTAACCTGCTTCACTCTGTATTACTGCATACTTTCCTGCTTAAAATCCCCACTGCATTTGTTGCCTCCTGCATAAGGCTGAATATTTCCCATGCAATTTCCATTCGCTGAGGTCATTCCATTGTCTCTGGTCAATCTATTAGTCACCTTATTGATACCATTGATATCAGTGAAACTGCAACTACACAGTAACCCTTGGTGAAAACATGGATGTATTTACACACATAACAGACCTAGAAGTTTGACAAGAGTACAGATAAAACACACCACCTTTTTATCTTTCACCTCAATGTCAGCAAACATACAACATCAGCCTTCCTATGAGCTTTCAACGGTGGGAGGATGAAAGATAATGGGTGCACACTGAGGTCCGCGCTGGACAGAGAAACATCACCGTGAGGACAGCGAAACCAAAGAACAACCTGCCCAAAGAGCTGGTGTGGTCTCTCCATCCTCAAGGGCTGCTTTGAAGACCTCATGGGATAAGGCCCTGACCTCAGAGGTGACGTTGCTCTGAGCGGCACCATGGACCACAGAGCCCGAGCTCCCTCCATCACCTCACGATCCTCCCGGAATCTTCCTCCCTCGCTACCAAACGTTTGGTAGCTCCGCTGACAAACCCGACCCAAGCAGCGACCTCCTCCCACCGCCCGCTGTTCCTCACCCAGAGGGTGACTCGTGGATCGTATCGGCGCCCACCACCACATCCCCACACACCTGCGCCGCGGCCTGCAGCGCGGAGCGGTGCCGCCGCACTGACAGGAGCTCCTCCGTGTCCAACCCGCCTCAGCCGCGGGCCAGCGGCACCAGCGACCGAGCCCGCCCGGCCCCCCGAGCCCCGAGCAGGCACCGAGACCTCCGCTACGGGCCCGCCGCCACCTCCGGCCCTGCCCGGCGTCACGCACCCGCCGCAGGCAGCGCCAGCGGACAGCCGATGGCATCGTCCCGGCACGACTGCATCGATCTCGCCGGTTACCCCCCTCCTCGCCGGGTGCCCCCGGTTCTCGGCCGCCAGCCCCGCAGTGGGGTTTGACCCGGGACAGCCGACAGAGGCGAGGCCAGGCCCTGCAGCCCCAGGAGGGACCCCTCAGCACCACAGACAGAGGCGGAAGCGGCACCGACGCCCTCCTGACGGGGTGACCTGCCTGCAGCGCTGCTTACCGGGGAGAAGGGAGCAGGACTCCCGCGGCGGCGGCACGGCCGGGAGCGGCGGAGAGCGCAGGAGAGGAGCGGAGCGGTTCTCGTCCGGTCCCCGCCGCCGGGCCTCAGCTGAGGGCGGGCTCCCTGGGGAGGAGCCATGTGACGGCCGCCATGATACGTATCGAGGCGGAAGCCGCCGCTCCTCGGTAGCGATGGCGCTGGAACCGCTTACTTCCGCCTCGGTAGCAATGGCGTCCGCCTGCGCCCCTCCCTGCTGTCACGTGTCCGGCGCGAGAGCAGCACCCGGAAGTGGCCACCGGCGGCGTGAGCCCCCGCTTGGGCGCGGTGGGGAGCGGGAGGAGAGCGGCGGCCCCGGGCCCTGCCGAGCCGGTGAGGGCCGAGCGGCGAGGGGGGCAGGGTTGTCGCTGTGGGGATAGGCCTGTCCTTCTTGCTTGGGCCTCGGACCAGGGAGGGGCGCTGGGGGGCACTGGGGGGCTGTGAGGAGATTGAGGGGAGGGTCTCTCAGGCTCCCGTACAACATTAGTACTGGGCAAGGCTGGGCCGCAGGGACCGGGGGACTCTAAGGAGGTGTCAGGCCCGGGAGGAGGGGGATATCACGACACCTGAGGGGGCCAGGGCTTGGAGGAGTCGGGGACAGGACTGGGGATTCGGCCCAGCAGGAGACTCAAAGCTCTGCACTGCAGGTTCATGTTCTCGGAGGTGCCCTAAAGGAAGGGGTCACCTCAGCCTGTGCCTGGGCTCGGGGTACCGAGTTGGGTTTGCCCCCTTTCTACCTGCAAAGCTGGGTTAGCCCGCTGTGTCTGGGTACGAGGATGGGGTTGGTGGCCACCCTGGGGCTGGGTTAGTGGTGGCACCACTGAGGGAGAGGGGAAGGTGCTGCTGCCGTGTCCCAGTTATCCATAATTCTGCTTCCCCATTGTCTGTGTTTGGTGTTCGTAAAGCACCCCTAGCCCTGGTGTTTCCCTTGCATCTCCTGGTGCTTGCCTGCAGCTCCCGCCAGCTCTCTGTGCTGCTGTTGCCGATTCAGGTCTCTTGGCCCAAAGGAGTGGGCTCTGCGTGGCCAGTGCAGTAGGAGGGCAGCTGTACAGTGGCCCTGGCACACACAGACACAGCACGGGGAGAGGAGTGAGTGCCCACTCATCTACTTCACCCTGATAGGGGGTTAGTCTCTAGTGGCACAATCAAAGTCTTTCTAAATCTATAACAAATGGAACATGCCACAGTGCAGTGGGGATGACTCACAAGGAGAATGTTATCAAGTGCTCTCAATGCATCTATCAGCAATGCTTCCTTTAGAGGAATTGTTTCTAAGAGCTTAGAGTTCTTCAGATTGCTTGGTTTTATTGAAAATGAAACTTGGGTCTTCAGAAGCTGCATCATGAACAGCATCTGGGTCTTTCTGCTTTGAGTTGCCTTTAGTGGCTGATTCCCTGTTTTGAGTTCATGGTTCAGCTTTTCTGTGGCTGGAAGAGCTCATGGTTGTTGTTGGAGTGAATATTTATTTTGTGGCAAACTTAATGCTGTGCTTCTGTGCCAAGGGAAAATAGAATTAGTAACAGGACATCAACTGCAGCAAAAGTTCTATAATCAATGAAAGAACTGTTTACTCTTGCTATAAAAGTGGGGCAGCCCTCAAGAGTGGTGATCACAGATGTACCTGTACAAGAATCAGCCAATGGTTTGCTTCCATGAGCAGTAATGGGTGAGATGGGAAATTCAAAATCTATGCTGCAGGTGGCCTCTTGCGGTGGTATGAGCAGAGCCTGAGAGGATGAAGTTCATCTGCATCACGCCCTTTCCTTACTTAGTCTAGTGATAGACAGCTTCCAATTGATTCCAGTTGATACGCCAGCTCACAAAGATTAGTTTAACAGTGCTGAAAGACTGAGGTGGTGGAAAAAGAGAGGCAGTTGCAGCAGGAAGAGATTGCCAACCCTTTATGGCAAACAGAATCACTAGCAGAAGGCCTCCCTTTCCTGTGCCTCTATATCCATGCAGTGCCTAGCAGAGTGAGGCCCTGCCTGCGACTTGTGTTTCTTGGCCCTGTTGCAATATAATGCTCAAAGAGAGCATGTTTTAAGGCACTTGCTGATAATTTATTTCTGCCCTAATTTTGTCTGAGCAGCTTTTTGAAAGCTACTTGAGGTGTAGTTATGGAAAGGAATTGGTCTGGACTGTACTTCTTTTTCTGTAATAGTCCATAACACATCTTTGTGCCTGCTCTGCAGGTTGTTGGAATAGGTATTTTTTACCTGCTGCCAGACTGGCAAAGAGCAAAACAGTTGATAGAGGCACCAAAACAAAGCTACACAAAACTGAAACAAGGGTACATCAGCCCCTTGTGGGACATGAGAGGTGTATGATGTGCTCTGTATGTGTTGTCTTGACATTTAGAAAGTGCTTTCCCTTTAAAGTTCATGTTTTCTGTGCTTGGCAAAGGGCAAATGAAGGCTGAAGGATGAGGAAATAGTAAGTAACTGTTAAACCAGTCAGCTGGTTGAGCCTGTGCACCAACGGCTTTCCTGCAGGGAGAGATGGAGTGATTCACAGAACATACCAAGGTCTTATTTTAGGAAGAATTTGAAAACAAAACCTATTGATTTATACTTGGCAACTGTTAAGTAACAAGAGCAAAAGTTTCTTTGTTTTATTATGCCTAGTGCTGTGTGTGAAAGCATGAAAATAATCTCCTGAGGCAGTTGGCTTTCAGGGTAAAGCCATCGAGTCTGCAGGCTTGGAAACTGTTTGATACCATCTCTTGTATAAATGGAAGCTAATGGTCCCTCACTGCCTTAAAAGGAGTTACATCTAGAAGTGTTTATTACTAATTTATGGAGTATTATAAGACACTCATTAGGTCTGCTAGCACATTCTGACTTCAGAGAGTGAATTAGTGGCATTCCTGTGTGGACCCATGTCTGAATCCATTTGTTCTGTCTTAATTGGTGTGCTTCAAAGTTATCTTTGTTGGTAACTCCTGACCAGAGTCAGCTTCTGTGTGGGTAGAATTAAAGCTTCAGGGCTTGTTTATAAGTTAAGCATCAGATCAGCTGGGACCCCCTTGGGTCAGTTACGTTGAGATGGAAGAACGTGGCCTGAATGCTTAGGTAGTGGGTTCATGAAATAAGTTAATTCTGCTGGGTGAACTGCTGAGTGAGTTGTATAAGTATTTATTAGGCATAAATTTGGAGCACTTCATAAATTAAAGCCAAGTCAAAAACATGCTTTAGGTTTTTAAGCCACTTATATCCTGCAACACAGTTGTCCTCTACAGCAACAAAAGCATCATCACAATCAGGCTGGTATATTAAGGCAGTCAGGTGGCTGCCTCTTGGGAGAATTACATGGTTTGGGATGAACTCTGAAGATAAGTAAACTTGGTGTGGGTTGGAGGCAGTACAATCAACTGATCAGAGCAAACTCACCCTGCGCATGCTTTGTGTACATGGCACAGCTTTTGAGTGCTGCCTCTGGTAAAGCTGTGGGATCGATTTATTGATTTCTGACCTTGTCTCTCTCTTTCAGGCTGACCTAATCTGAGTGTTTCCTAAACATCATGGGAGAGATTAAAGTCTCTCCTGACTACAACTGGTTCAGAAGCACAGTTCCTCTTAAAAAGGTATGTACAGCTGCCATTGTCTTGTGGTGAAACATCTCCTCTTGCTGTCGTGGGTGAGACTGGTTAATGCAGAACAGTTGTGGCTCTGCTGGTGACCTGGTTTATCTTCTGAAGTGTTGTCCCACGTGTTATGTGAGTGCGTGAAAGCATGCCTTACACTTTCACATGCTTCTGGGAGGTCACTTCTGCACGTGGTGGTGGGGAGCAGAGGCTCACAGTTGTGAGCCACAGCGGCAATACCCAGCTCCCTGATTCCAGCCATGCCCAAGGAGGAGACTCTGAGGAACTGGGGTGTGCTGGGCATCACATGCAGGGCCTCTCACGGAGCACCAGGGCAGGGCAGCTGACAATGCCTCATTGGGTCAGCCAATCCAGGGGACAGTATTCCATTGGAAAGGCATGTGGATGCTCTGAGGCACTGCTTTCTGGGGTGCAGTCTGTTAAATGAAAGGTGCTGGAGGTTGTGATTACAGCAGAACACGTTCCTGCTGCCGTGGGGACTGTGACACCACAGCTCACTGCCAAGGGCCTTCAGCTGCTGCTGGGGTTTCCTAAATGGGGACATGCAGAAACCGAAGCTGCTGCTGACCTTCAGATGGGAATACCCTACCCTCCTGATGTTTTCAGTCTAATGACAGCACAGTGATGCATGTGGGGTATGAAGAAGGTAGAAATAAGTGAAGTAATCCTGGTTTTCGGAGAGAGAAGGGGAAACAAAGCACAACTCAAAGATGTAATTGATCTCTAAAGCAGTCTTCAGGAATATTTACATCCCCCCCCTCCCCCCCCCCGAAATATAGGCAAAGCATGTGCAGAGCAGAGGGAGGGGTGACCATCATTACTGCTGGTAAGCACATGTTACTGCTGTAAGATCAACGTAAGGAAGCAGAGCTGGAGCAGATTGTTTGAGAACAGGCTGAGATGTTCCTCCTGACAGGAGCAGGAAATGCACAGCTCCATCACCCTTCCGGCTTTTCTCAGATATAGGAAGTGCAGCACAGAAAATAACAGTTTTAATCTGAGTTTTTAGCTTTGCCTTTGAGCCACTATTTGCATGCACTGCTTGTGTCTTAGATGAGTCCTTCAGCAAGGGACACTGGCTCTGCTAAGCTTAAGCAGGAAGTTCTGCCCCTTGTTATGATGCAGAGCAGATTTTACCCTTTATGTAAACTGTAGGTGATGCTGGGTGATCAACCAGAACCAGAAGGCTGTGACCTCCCAGCTCAGCAGTTACCCATGCTGCTGCCTGCCTGCACAGTGCTTGGCCTTGCTTGGGATCTGGAGTGAAACCACATGGTATGTGGCCAGAAATAAAATCAAACCATTGTTGTAACCCATTGATTCATTGTCTGGGCTTGGGGAAAGAAACATCTCTGAGCCTCAGCTCTTTTAACATGAACTAACTTTGGGGTTGTGATTCCAAGGAGTATTCCTAAAGGTAAACGTTGCAGTAGCCACCAACAGGTGCCCAGGTCCAGCATTACTGATGGATTGACAGCTGGAGCTCTGGACTTGTGTGCAAAGGGCTGTTTTGGGGGTGGAAGGGCTTTTGTACAGGGTTTATTTTTGAATGGTCTGGAAGCTGTGCTGTGCAATCTTGCTTTTTTCCACAGAGACTTTACAAAACAATATCATGTGATGCCTCACATGCTCCCGGAGCCTGAAATACTGGCTTCAGTACAAGCAGATTGTTAGTCAAGCAAATCAGCTTTGCGATACGCTGTTCTCTGATTCCCTGAGAAGCTTAACTGCTGGGATGGAAAAACAAATTGTGCTTGTGTGTTACTGTTCAAAAAGCTGTAAAATCTTGATGCAGAGGAGGTGAACTCCCACTGTGTGCCACAGGCTTTCCCCAGAGGTTTGTGCTTGTTGGTCTGGTTTGAGCTGCACACTTTGGCTGCGTTGTGGAGTGTCGAAAGAGCATCCTAAATAAACAAAACAGTTTGCTGATGGAACAGGCCCTATAAAAACAAGTCAGGGTCCAGCACTGCTGGAAAAGAAGACTTTTACCTCTTTCTGGTACTTGTAAGGATACTAATTGTGGCTGAGATGGGCACTATGTGAGGAACTACCCAGTAAGCTTGCATGTGAATACTCTGCTTCAGCCAGCCATGTGTCCTAAGCACTCCAGATGCTCCCAAGGTGCTGCCAGATGATGGAAGCATTTTTCTTTCCCTGTCAGCTTTGCAGTGCTCCTTTGGGAGCTGTGTGCATCTCTGTCTGGCAGCCAGCTATAACTGCTTCAGATCAATAACTTGTGGTGTTACTACTTAATTCAGTAGGCTCATCCAGACCTGTAATGCATCCAGACCTGTAATGTCCACTGAATGCAAACATCAGTGGTTGCTTAAAAAGCTGCCCCTGAGGCAGTGCTGGCTCTGCCAGCCCATGGCTGTTGCTCTCCATACCTTGAACTGACCTCCTGGGTCTGTCCTGGACTATGGCACAGTGGCTCCTTTCCCATCCCTTTCCCAAGGCACCGTGTTCATTATTCAGCTGATGTCAAGACACATTTGGTCTGACAGTGCATGGCCACATTTCTGCTCCAGCTCTATCTGCACAAACCTTGTTGTGCCAGTTAGTAAACAGCCTTGGAGAAGACAGCTGGAAGAGCAGAAGACGGTCTTGTTCAAAGGGGTCTTGAGGCTTACAACATTTACTGGATGGCACAGATATTGTAGAAGCAGTTCTGGAAGCTGACAGAAGAGCCTCATGTCTCTGGTGTGTTTCTTCTCCCCTCCACGTGCCTCTCTCTTTCCAGATAATAGTAGATGATGACGACAGCAAAGTCTGGTCGCTGTATGATGCGGGGCCTCGGACCATTCGCTGCCCGCTCATATTCCTCCCTCCTGTAAGTGGAACTGCAGATGTGTTTTTCCAGCAGATTTTGGCACTGACCGGATGGGGCTACAGAGTTATCGCTGTGAGTATTCCCAGTGCCGTGTCGAAGTGAATGTACTTGTGCTGAGAGGCTGGATAACGAAGGTGAACTTAGTTTTGATTAAGGGAATCTACAAAAACCACAATGCTGAGCTGCATTCCAGAGTGTGCAGCAGATCCAGGCTGAAATCTGCTGTATGTCCACATCAGCACTTACCCAAAGCCTTGTGCATACATGTTGTTAACTTCAGTGTGTTTTTCCCTTGTGTGCCCTGGACACCAGTCGTCTTTGCCTCCAGCTGGATCTTTGTTAGCCATGAGGCAAAGACGTGGGTTAGTTCAGGGTTTCCATGTTTTCCTTAAGGATGGTGGTTCTTGGCCAGCTTGTTAAGTCACTCCTTAAAATCCCAACAGCTCTTTTGTGGCTTGTCAGCTCCTGAGCAGGACTGAAATGATTGATTTGCACAACAATATTTCTGCTAAACAGCTTCAGGAGCACTCTAACTGCAGTTCACAGTTTCTGTGCCGGCCAACTTCACATGCCACAAAAACACTGAACAATCATTCCAGCCTCTCCTCACTGGTTACAGAATGGAGCAATGCTGCACTTTGCCCAACAAAGTTGCTCTGTGGTACCTTGTCATGTATTGTAGTGCAAGCAAAGGGGAGGTGTTCACACCCTTGGGCTGGAGGGACCTTGCTGAAGAGCCTGAGCTTCATGCTGCAAGGCGAGGCAGGTTGCTATCTTGAAACCCTTAATGTGAGATTTGGTGTGGCTTTCGAAGAGACAGCTGACAGGTACTGATCCCAGATGGCTTTTTCTGTGTGTTACTTTAGTTGCAGTATCCGGTGTACTGGGATCACCTGGAGTTCTGTGATGGGTTCAGAAAACTGCTAGACCACCTTCAGCTGGATAAAGTGAGTGCTCAGGGGTAGGGAAATGGATGTGGAGTTGTAATAGAAACCTAACATTTGAGAGTCTCATTTAAGAGCAAGCGTATAACACATGACACAAAAACACAGCCTAGAAATATAGAGGCTGTGCTGGAATTTTACATTTGGAACTAGTTTATTTTTGAAGGTGAGTACCCTTGAAAATTGTTGTACTTGGCCTAAATTCAGCTGCTCTTCTAGGCCTGTTAAGTTGAATTGAGTAACTTTAGGTTTCCATGCGATCCTGTGGAAGTTACCCTTCTGAGCTCACGTAGTGCAGGATACCACAACAAAGTGTCTTGGATTGGGGAATAGCTATTGAAGCCAAAGTGAAATGTTCCTTTTCTTTTTTCTTAAGCTTGATGAGCACACAGACATTGGGCCTGTGGTCTGGAAATATTTCCTTCTTTTAGTCTTGATCACGTTTATATCATGCATAGACCCAGAAGTTGAATAGAAGAGGGATTCTTTAACAAAATGGGTCATGAGGACTGGGTAAAACTACAGTGGTTTATTTTTGCAATGAAACCTCGTACTTAGAGGTCACATATTTCACAAGTGATCTGTTTGATTTTGGTTCTTTTCCTTGCACCAGGTTCACCTTTTTGGGGCATCTCTGGGAGGCTTTTTAGCTCAAAAGTTTGCTGAATACACACACAAATCTCCCAGAGTTCAGTCTCTGATCCTGTGTAATTCCTTTAGCGACACTTCTATCTTCAATCAGACCTGGACAGCAAACAGGTAAGCAAGGCTGAGACAAGCAGTCAGATTCATGGTATTAACCTGTCTGTGGTGAAGTGTTCTACTGCTCTGGTTGGACATGTGCCTAACCTGTTTCCAGCCTGGTGAGGGAGGTGTGGGATGGGATGCTTGTGAGTTTTAAAGCCACAGCATAAGGAGAATGGAAATGTTCACTATTAGGAGAGTGGAATCTGACAGATGAGTCATTCTGTGATCCTTGTATATGTGGGGTCAGATTTAACAACTGCCTGTTTTCTAGCAAAACCACTTCGAGTGAGGAGAGTGTTATTCACCATGCTTAAAGTACACTTTTGCAATGGAAGACCAACAGCTTCCCAGAGCAGTTCAAGTACCTTGCTGCCAGGTTTTCCCTCTCTGTATTCTCAAAGCTTCTTCAGGATTCCATTTGAGGTTAAAGTACAAAGTCTATGCCAGGAAAGGGAGGGCTGACAACAAAGCATGTCACCGTTGGGGTCCTCGGTGCTTGAAGGCTGTTAAGTCTTGTTTCTGTTTCAGCTTTTGGCTGATGCCTGCTTTCATGCTGAAAAAAATTGTCCTTGGGAATTTTGCGTCTGGTCCTCTGGATCCTGAGATGGCCGATGGGATCGATTTCATGGTGGACAGGGTAGGTACCTGCGTACTCTCATGCTGTGATGTCCATCTCAGTAGAAGATTTGCTTAGCAGGAGGTTGTGGATATTTCTGCTGCTTCCTTCATTTACTTACCAAGGAGGGAGGAGGAAGGGATGAATTTTGGGCAGGTGATGACTGTCACAGCCCAGCACTTTACCTGGTGCTGCAACCATCTGCCTTTACAGTTCTGTTTGTGGAGATCAAGAGGAAGTTAAACTGAGGTGGCAGAGGAGAAGGTGCTGGGCTATGTCTATAGGCCATGCTCCGGAAGCAGGAGCAACTAATGGAACGTATTTTAAGCATGTCTCTTGCAGAGTAATACTAAGTTGGAACTATGATCTTTAACTGTTTCCCTGTAAAACTAACTTCTCTTTGGCTCTCTTGTTAATACTGCATTAACTTCCTGCAGTGAAATATGGTGTTAATCAGTGTTTCTCTCTACTGCAAGCTGGAGAGCCTGGGCCAGAGCGAGCTCGCCTCAAGACTTACCCTCAACTGCCAGAACTCCTATGTAGAACCTCATAAAATTCGGGACATCCCTGTAACCATCATGGATGTAAGTTAATCTCAGTGTCATCCTTTATGTGTTTTTCTTAAACACTGTTTTCTCCCCTCCAGGTGGGGTCTGGATATTGTCTTAGCAACTTAGGAAGTATTGGCAGCACATAACTTCATATTTAGTCAAGTCTTTTACTCACTGGACAATACCAGGACTCTTCTGTGTCAAATTATGAATGGGCTGTTCTGTGCCATAACACAGCCCTATGTTTATCACAGCATTTGCTTTCTGATGTGTTCCCTTTGTTTTCTGTTTCATTAACACTGTTCCAGAGAAAAGCTGAGAATTGCTTCCAGGAGAGCATATATCCAGTCTGACTTGATAATCAGAATCTGGGATTCAGACCTAACTGCTGTGATTTGTTATGCAGGTGTTTGACCAGAGCGCGCTTTCGACTGAAGCAAAAGAAGAAATGTATAAACTTTATCCTAATGCCAGAAGAGCTCATCTCAAAACAGGTGGCAACTTCCCCTATCTCTGCAGGAGCGCTGAGGTCAACCTGTATATTCAAGTGAGTGTCTGCATTCAAACCAGATCTGCTGCTATCTGCACAGCAATAGGAAAAGTCTTTTCTGTGCTGGCTTTTTCCCCCTTTGCTTGCCTGAGCTCTGCTTCCAGACTGCTGATACAGAATGCAGAAGTAGTCACATTCATGGAAGGACTGACTTTGGGGGTTCACCTCTTGTCCATTTTCTCTGTCCTCTTGTACTCAACAGCCATAACTTCATCCTCACAATAATTACTTAAGAAATGTTTCTTTTTTTTTTTTTTTTTTTTTACCAAAACCTTGTGTTTCTACACTTGTTTCAGCATTATTTTGCGTTCAACAGATCCATTTACTGCAGTTCCATGGTACTCGATACGCAGCCATCGATCCCTCCATGGTCAGTGCGGAAGAGCTGGAAGTCCAGAAGATCAGCCTTCACTCCAGCAATGAACAAGAGCAGTAGGTCTTGGAGCACTGGTGAAAATGAGGAAATGGTTCCGTGGTCTTCCTGTGTATGAGCAACTGTTCCCACTCTGCCCTTTCCCTTGCGTTAGCCGATTATCACTGTGTGACTCCAGCAGGATCAGTCAGTGATCTGCCTGTGGACAGTAACCTCCAGCAGTACAGTGGGATAGAGCTGTTTAACGTTTAGACTTTGAATTCAAGGAAGCATCTTTGAAGACTACAGTTTTAAAAACAAAAGACACTTTTTGCTACCAAAGTCCTCACTGTCATGTTCTTCAGCAGAACAGGATTTCTTTTTATACTCTTCACTCAGCTGTATATATTGCCACATGCAGATTGTGTACTTAGAAGCCACCATCTATTTTTGTTGAATATTTGGTTTATGTGACAAGGTTGCCATCATTTATTTGCCTCGTACGTTGTGTTGTAAGTTAGTTTGTTTCTGTTGGAAATAGAGCACTTGAATTTTTAACTTTCTTGCTGTTTAAAAGATGGTTTTCAATAAAACTTCACTTTCAGTTAAGAGTCTCTTGTTGTAACTACAAGAGAACAGCTCTGTAACTTATCCTGGTCCTGGTTTGCTCTACAGCCACCTCTAGGGCTGAAGAACACCAGCACATTAAAGCCTGAATCCACCTCAAGCTTTAATGATAAGGTTGTGCTGGTTTAGCTCTAAGTAAAAATTATGTAGTGTTGTTTTAATAATGATTAACTAAGATGTTACTTGCAAATTTAAGGGTAAAACCTGGATTTATTGAAATACAGACATTTACGCTTGAAACACTGTAAAAAATAAATACAAAGTATTACGTGATAAATAAGTATTTAAGAAAACTATGTCCTTGTCAGAGGCTGTGTAGATAACCAATGATAATTCTTATCTTACAGCTTGAAAAGTGTAACCTATGGATTAAGGACGTTAGGAAGTTACCTGGTTGATTCGTGAATAGTATGTGTAGGTTAATGTACATCTATAAACAGTGTAGGTTAATGTTCTCTGAAATTTTCTGTTAAAGATCACAGCCCTCATGGCTCCAAAAGGACCAAGTGTGGGAGCCTTGACTCTTCTAAATTCCTGCCCTAACAAGGACATTCTGAACATACTAGGACACAAGGGATAGACGCTTCCCAAAACAAGGTAAGTAAAGAACACTCCTGAAAGCAAGGGCTTTGCCCTCAATAACTTACAAACAGACAATTAAAATTCATATACAAAAATGAGATGTAAACCAGTTATAGTAAAACAGCAGTTCCTGATGCTCACAGTATGAGAAGTGAGGCTGGCCCGCTGAGCTCCTGCTACAGCACCCAGACCGTATGAAGCAGCCGATAAAACTCTCCTTCCTCTGTAGAGGCATTTCAGACCATTGGCTTTGCTGATGCCTTCCCTATTCTGGAGAGGGAAGCAACAGTGGTGCCAGCTGTTGATGACAAGAAGCCCTTAAGTTGCAGCTACCTCCTGATCAGCAGCAAGTGTTTCTTCTCCTCTAGCTTGAGGACAAGTTGCTGAAGGAGTTGCTGGTGCCCTCTTGGTGCTACATTGCTACACACTTCCGTGGAGAGGCAGAGTCGGCGTTTGCTTTTTTCCGAATGCTTTCTGTAAAAGAGAGAAAGTTCTGCTGCACAGAAACCTGGAGAGGGGCTTTTTCTAAGGGCTTGTAGGGACAAGACAAGGGAGAATGGTCTTAACCTGCCCCAGGGGAGATTTACAATGCATATTAGGAAGCTCTTCCCTGTGAGGGTGCTGAGGCGCTGGCACAGGGTGCCCAGAGAAGCTGTGGCTGCCCCA
>JAVHNF010002712.1:0-11050 GCA_034783455.1 Micropsitta finschii | reverse complement strand
AGGTAGCAGCAGGTTTAAAAGAAAAACAATTTTCCATCTGGAGTGACGAATGGCAGTCGAGGATAGAGTCTGGCGACCATAAGTCTTTGTGGCTCCGGACAGGAACATCGCTGTAGCATAAAGAAATTTTTAGGGACTCTAGGTATAGAGGAGAGAAAACAAAATTTAATACATCATATTGAAATGCAATCCTGTCTATATCTCCCTATCAGTATTCTCCAGTACTTTCAGTTGATGCTGCGGATGTGCCGCTTTGATCTGGTTAATATGAGCCCTGAACCACCTCTCTAGGATCTGGCATTTTGATGCTTAAATAACTGTCTTGAAGTAGATGTCCTGAATGTGGCCCTGAGATCAAGTGGATTGATAGAGGATATTCTTAGACAAGTGTCCACAGTTGCAGGTAAACCTATCCAGGATTTAACTATCTCTGCGATGCTTTCTTGTTCCTGTGCATTATAAATAGGTGATCCTTGCTGTCATGTCCCTGTGATCACAAAATATGGGTGTCACTTGAAACACTGGATCCAGCTGCTGCTTACTCAGATACTATCCTTGATTTGCTCTCTCCAGAGTGGTGATGTTGGTCTTATCTGACCAGTGAGTAATGATAGATTCCAGTAGTGTGGATAACCAAAGATTGTGCTTAGCTGCAACCCTATTTTGTCAGCCTTTTGTTTCAGACCAATTAATTAGACATGATTACATGAATATGCTCTTTAAAAGACTTCCATAATGTCATGCCCTGTCAGGAATGATCTGTTTAATGGATCAGTGCTCATCTTCTGTCATTTTCTGTTCTGTGTCATATGACACGGTATCATGCCTCTGCAGGTGAGCTATCAGAATCTATGGTGATGTACTGAGGATTTATTTTAAGATGCCTTCAAAGGCTTGTTATAATGAGACTCGACAGCAAGTTCTTACTCACACTCATACTAATGAGGACCTAACAGTGATGAACTGAGCACAAAGGCATGTCTCTTTTTTCATCGTGTATTTGGATCAGTGTCATCAGGTCAGAGACTTGGACTAAGAAGTTGCTGCCTTCTTGCAGCTAAGTTTTTCTGATCCATATCAACTTGTATGGCTGCGTTTTTCATTGTTTTATGTCAATTTAGTTGATGCACAGTCATTACTTTGTTGTGCATTGGGTCCTCACCTTCTGCAAAGAGTGCACAAGGAAATTGGCCTTGTTCTGTAGTGGAGTCTCAGTGTCAAATGTTATTTACTTAGTGTTTGGAATGTGCACCTAAACAATATGCACCTAAATGGCCTGCTTATGCACTAGTTCAGGTTTAACAAAGTCTCTGTTATGCTGGTCTTCTGGTGCACAAAATGTAGCATCACTGCATAATTTGCATAATTTGCACAACTGTTCTCAAAAACACATGAAACTTTGGATACCCACTTCTAGCATTGTGCTCTACTCCATAAAATGAACACTAGAGGGTGTAACCCACAAACCTCTTGGTTCTTCAGGGTCCATTCACTGTGGTTAGGATTTGCATCACTTTTGGGTGCAAATGGTCTTACCAGTTTACTACCTGTATACTTCTATGGGTGCTCTGCTTCTTCCTCAGTAGCAGCACCCTCTAGAGACCTCTATGTCTGACTGTACCTTCCAGAACAGTGACTTTGAATACTAGCTCTAATTTCATTTCTTTTCCTCTTTCCCAACCCTACACTGTTTTCTGACTCTTCCCAATAAAAACTCTTTTTCAGTAAAAACTCTTCTCAATACAAATAGAAACAAACTGTTTAGGGTAATAAATAGCTGAGCTGTTTCCTAGAGGGGTGGGGTCTGTTCTTCCTGAGGACCTCTGCTGGGTTTGCATGGCCACGTTTTGACAGCAGGGGAACTACTAGGGTGGCTTCTGCTAGAAGCTGGAAGAAGCTTCCCCATATCTTATAGAGTCAATGCCAGCTGGCTCCAAGTCAGACCTGCCGCTGGCCAATGCTGAGCCCATCAGTGACAGTGGCAGCACCTCAGGGATAATGTATTTAAGAAGGGGGAAAAAACTACAGCTGGAGATGCCGGTGAGAGATTCCAGAGGGGGATGGATGAGGTGTCCCCATCCCGCACTCACCGTCTCGCCCTTGGGTCCCTGCTCGCCTTTGAAGCCCGCGATGCCGGGTTCACCCTGCGGAGGCAGAGGTGATGAAGCCGCAGCGTCCCCAAGGCTGTCCCCATCCCACACCCAGCTCCAGGCCCTGGCCCTGTGTCCATCTTAATGCCTGGCCCCATACCCACCCTGTCCCCATTTTTTGTGCCTTATCCTCACCCTCACTCCCACCTGCATCCCTGTTCCCAGCCCATCTCTGTTCCCATCCCCTCTCCTGATCCAACTTTGTTCCCTTCCCCCATTCCTGCTCCCATCCTTATCCCTCTCCCCACCCCATCCCTGTTCCCACCCCATCCATGTCCCCATCCCTGTCTTCAGACCCTTTCTTGTCCCCATCCTCATCCCCATCCCTGCCCCAAGTCCCCAACACGTCCATGTCCCCATCTCCATCTCCAGTCCCTTTCTTGTCCCCATCCTCATCCCCATCCCTCCTCATCCCCATCCCTGTCCCCAGCCTCTCTCCTGTCACCAACTCCTGTCCTCATTCCTGACCCCAGCCTGAGCTCTATCCTTGTCCCCATGCCTGTCCCCATTGTCATCCTTGTCTCCATCCCTTTCCTCATCCTCACCTCCATCCTGGTCACCCTACCTGTCCACGTAACCAGACCTGTAATCATCTCTGTCCACATCCTGTCACCCTCTCTACCCTCATCCCCATCCCATCCATGTCCTCATCCCCACCCCATCCCCATTTCCATACCATTCTGTCTCCATCCCCATTTCCATCCCTGTCCCCATCTCCATTTCTTCTCCACCCCATCTCTGTCCCCATCTCATTTCTCTCCTCACCCCATCCCATCTCCATTCCAATCCCATCCTTTCCCCACCCCACCCCTGTCCCCGTCCCCATCCCATCTCCATCCCATCTCCATCCCATCTCCACTCCATCTCCATCCCATCTCCATCCCACCCCAATCCCATCCCCATCCCCGGTGTCCCATTTGGGCACCAAGACAATGTGACCTGGGGGTGACCCACAAAGAGGTTGAGATGGGGGCGTGGCCTGTGTCAGAGTGGGCGGGGTCAGATTGAAGTGGGCGGGGTTTGTTGTTAGTAGGGGGGGCCAGAGCCGCCGTCCCCTCTCGGGGGTCTCTGGGGGGTCTCGGGGGGTCTCGGGGGGGTCTCGGGGGGTCTCTCACCGTCTGTCCCTTGGGTCCCAGCGGGCCGGTGGCTCCCTGGGGTCCGGGTGGGCCGCGGGGGCCGGGGAAGCCTGGAGCACCCGCGATGCCGGGAGCACCCTGAGGGCAGCAGGACACGGTCACTGGGGGACACGGCAAGGACCGCGTGTCCCAGCATCGCCACATCCCCGTGTCCTCGCACCCCCAGCATCCTCCAGCACCCCACGCTGGTACCCAGGGGGAAGAGCAAGCATCGCCCTGGAGAGCTGCTCTCACCACCCAAGGTAAGCTTGGGCAGTGGTTGGTGGCATCGCCATCCTGCCTGCTCCCCTCTGCATCCACCTCTCATCCAGCTCATTGCGAGGGGTAAAAGGGGGTGCAAGCTTTAGATCATTGCAACCTGTGAGCAGCTGGAGGAGGCAGTGCCGTGGGCTGCCAACCCCTGGGCTCCTTCACCCTGCTGGAGATGTCCCTGGAAAGCACGGAAACATTAAAATGATGCCATTCCCTGCTGCCAGAGGGCAGCTGTAAATCACAGCGGCCATCCCAGGAGCTCCGCACCAGCACATCTGGACTCACCGGATTTGTAAAGGCAGCTTCATGGGGCTGTTTTTAAGCAGCAGGGCAGGTTATTACAGGCTGGAATCTCCCCACTGTGAGCACCAAGTCGTTCTGTGGCAGCTGAACTTGGGGAGCGAGCTCGCGCTGAAGCAATTTTGCTTGTGTGTATCGTGCTCTTTCATGTGCCAGGAATGAGTGCTCCTCGTAATGCGAAGCCAGCGCAGACAATTTATTATTAATAGATACACTTGATCTGAGGAAGTAAAATGCTTAATGTTTTGTTAAATGAGGTGTACTCCGCAAACAGTCGTATGCAGGGAGAAGGTTAAGATGTTCCCCCCACGTTAGAGATTAATGCGTGCAAGGCTACTGCTAATGAAGTGCTCATCCTTGCCAATGTTTGGGGCCCTGAGTCTTTGTAGGAACAGCTCGTACTGAAGCAAGGACACACAAGGATGATCCCAGGCATAACTGGTTGCAGGATCAGAACCTCGGGTCCTCAGGGCCCTGAGGAAAGGGGACTGGAATGCTGGGAGATGTGCCCAGGGCCATGCAGCACAGCACTGGCAGAGGAGGGGGTTAGGGCTGCTGGGTCCCAGCCTTCCTCCACCACCCAAAATCGCTGCCTTAAAGGTGACAAGTAGTTTATAACCAGCTGAAGCCACCTCAGTTTACCCTTCAAAACCCAACCAGTCCCATCCTGGCCAGCCCCAGGATGCTCTGCAGGTGTCCTGTCTGCCAGCTCCTCTCTGCAGTAAATCACTGCCTGTACAGCAGCATTCCCCCTATAAGCACAGAAACACCGATTCATCCTGACATCGCTTCCCACTCACCGGTGGAAAAAGCACTTGACTTGGCTGGCAGGAGCTCAGGCTCCTGCATTTATATATGTGCCACTCAGCTGCAAGGGGACGTTTTCTTTCTGCTCTTGCTGGCCCCGGCTATTTTTAACCCCCTCTGTCAGTGATGCTGTTAATCCTGTCATTACCGTGACCCAAGAAGTGAGTGTTATATGCAAATCAACACTGATGAAAAGCCTCGCTAGAAGGGGTCACAGGGTATTTCAACACACTCTCAACAGCAGCTTAGTGCCAGGCACACATACATACACGCACCCCTAACAGAATTAGCCCACGTCTGATCAAGCAGGTCTAGACTCCCTGGCTGCCAGAGCAGGAGGTGGTCCATGCCATGGGAAGGCGATTCCCACGTGAAGGCAAGCTTCCTTCATGCCGCTGTGGAGACATTATGGGATTGCTAATGAGCAGAGAGGGAAAGAGAGCCAGGGCTGCGGAAAGACAACCCAGGACAAGTTCCTGGGGAAACAAGCCTCATCCATGCTGCTCCATAGGTCTCTAAACCATCTCTCCTGTGCTGGCTAAGGGACCCCAAGGGATAATGAGGCTGGTTTTTATACCAGAGCAGTGCTTTGAGGAGGCGGTTTGGTTTACAGCTTAAGGGTGAACAGGCACAGAAAGGCTGGAGGCAGCAGAATGGCAACACGTGGTGAACGAAGAGAGAAAGACAAGGAGATTTGGAGGTTACAAACCAACCGAGGAGGGAAGGCCAGCCTTGAGTTCAACACGGAGAAAGAAAACCACATAGACTGACCTCAAATTAGCTCCCTCTGCAGATGCGGGTGAACAAGAACCTCAAAGCAGGGCTCCTTTACATAAGGATGTCAAATCAGACCCCCCTGGCCCAGCACAACCCCATCCTGAGTGGACACACTGTGATTTTACTGTGGCCCTGTGCTCTTTCCATGCTCTTCAGGCCAGGTGGTTGGGTGCCACCACAGCCATGGTGGAGAAACCCACAGAGAAACCTCAGATGACTCTTGCAGGGTTGGCACAAGGATGCTCACAGTGGCCTGCAGGAGCCCAGCAAGGGTCCTGTTGGCAGGGAGCTATAGAGAAGGTCCCAGACATCTCTTCCAGCCTCAGGTTGGCTCCACAAAGCACTTCAGCAGCGCCTTCATGTCCGTTCTGCTTTGATGCAGTTCAGCATCCTCCCAGGATCCCCTTTGATGATGTTTATTCGCCGGGTTGGGGGATCTAAGAGCTAACAGGGGGGGATCGCATCACCCAGAGCTTCCAAGTCACAAGACACCAAGGTCTATTCTCGTCCCCACCGTGCACTTCTCCCATGACCTTGAGGAAAGGAGCCACGAGCCTCGGGGCAGCGGGAGCTGAGGACGGACGCTCTGCTGGCATCTGTCCCCGTGCTTAAATGGCAGCAGAGGCTTTCTCTCTCCTATACAAGGCACGAGCAGGGAGAGCAGCTCCCCTTGCCAAAGCCCCAGAGGGATTTGTACCTCGCTGGCCTTGCCAAGTGCTTTGCATCCCTGCAGGGACGCACCGGCCTGTGGTGCTGGCTGCTAATGTAAAGCTCTGATTTTTCCCTATAGTAGCCATGAGGCCGGACACAGGTAAAAGTGCCTCAGAGAAAAAGAAATACAGTGTTAGGCAGAGAACCCACACACACTTTTTCAGCGCTCAGAGCACACAGTAAGGTTATATGGCATCGGGCATGCAGGAGCTGACTAAAGTTCTTCTTTTCTGTTGCTTTTTACCTCCTAAATGGCACCGTTTTCTCCCCAGCCTAAACACCCACGTCCCACACTGCTGCTTGCAATTACAGCAGCGATTGAATCCAAGAGGTACTGCCACAACACAGCCCAGTGACCGTCTGACCCTCATTGTATCACATACCCATTATCATCTGACCCCGGTGGAGTTATAAATACAACAACAATAGAGACTTAACCGGATTATAATTAGACAATGAGCCCAGGAGGATGGAAACGATGAACTATAAAAGCCCATCTACCCTGCCGGCTAGGACCTACACACACGGGAAGCGCCGGAATGGGTGAATTACCAGGACCTGTAACAGAAAAGCTACAGATTTCCCCCAAATTGGATTTGGAGCATCCTCTAACAGCTCACGCTCCCGCCACCAAGTATTACATGGCCCTGGTCACGGGAGACCTGCAAAGCCTTCAGGTGCTGACTGACCGGTACTATCAAGATGTGAACCTGGTTTTTGAGATCAGTAAAGATGAGCTGGAGTGGCAGGTGAAAAGCCAAGCATCTTATGGACTCTCAGGTACTTCTCCCTTTAAAGGCCAGAAACATGAAATAAAGCCAGGTATTTACTAACCCTAAGTAGGAGAGGAGCAGTGCACTTCAGTGCTTAGCGCTGCTTTTATAGCACCTGCTCCTGAGGTGGCTGGTTCCTGTTAGCTGACTGTGCCCTGCAGCCCTACCCATAAATATCCACCACTTCCTTTCGCTACTGTATTCTCTTCTGCACATACTAACCCACCAGAAGGGCGGGGAGGTGTAAAATGTGTGTGCACAGGATCCTGTTCAGGCTGGGCTGGGGCACTGTGTGCCTTAGGCATGCTTGCAAGAGGGCTCCCAGCCCAGATTCTCCGTGCAGGGGCTCAGAAAGAGCAGTCTGGCCCTATCTGGAAGGAGTAAGATGCTTCCAGGTTAGTGGCACCTGCTGCCGCTCAACCCCAGATGCTCTCCATGGTCACCAGGCGCTCACCAACCACTGGTGCATCTACTGGTGGTCCTGGAGGTGATGGGAAATGCACCATGCTCCAGCTAAGTCCAAAGCCAACATCCCTTTCCCAGCCCTGCATGCTCCCACCAAATCGGGCACCTTCAACCCCAGCCCAGTCCCAGCAAAGTCAGGTTTTTTCACCTCACCTGGTGCCGATGGGGTATTTCTGAGCTGCCTTTAGCTCCTGCCAGCAGGGTCTTGCACACAGGGTCCCCTACCTAACTGATTACGGGCACGATATTGGTTTACCCGCCTTATGCTGTTTTAAATCCCGCTCCTGGATGCGCACGCACCGGGGGGGGGGGGGATGGAATTCCCCTTCCTCTCTTGCCAGCAGCTCCAGGAGCAGCCACCAGGCTCTTTGTAACACCGAGGGCGCTGGAGTTGCGCACGGGAACTGCTCAGCAGGGAACTGATGCTGCGCATCCCCAGGCCCGGTGCCCGGGGATGGTGGGGATGGGGGAGCCACGCTGCTCACCCGTCCCCGCTCGCTTGTCCCCCCCCGCAGGGCTGTGGTCGCTGGAGTACAAGCGGGAGCTGAGCACCCCGCTGTGCCTCGCCGCCCGCCGCGGCCACGCCGCCGTCCTCCGCCACCTCCTCCGCCGTCGGGCGAACCCCGACGTGGCGCCGGGCGGGCGCGGGCCCCTGCACGAAGCCTGCCTGGGGGCACACACGGAGTGCGCCGCGCTGCTGCTGCAGCACAGGGCTGACCCCAACCTGCGGAGCGACCAGGGGCTGGCTCCGCTGCACCTCTGCACCACACGGGACTCGCTGGGGTAAGGAGAGGGGTCCCCTCAGCATCCCCCACCCTGCCGCCGGTAACCTCGCATCCCCCGCAAGGACACCTCGGGGGTTTGCCTCTGTGGAGTGCAAAACCAGATGCTGTGGTCCTTGGCAGGGTTCCTACGCGCGCCCGCATCTCCTGGTTGTGGCAGCTGCTGCAGCACACTCAGTATCGACATAAAAAAGGGGCATTTCAGTGCTGGGAGCATTGCATGGCCCAAGTCTTCTTCCCATAGACAGGAGCAGCCCAGCCTGGCTCCATGTGCTTTTGCTTCCTCCTCTCTTCTGATGATTTATCCTAAAAATCACTATGTCCTGCATCCCTGGTCCAGAACACTTTCCTGCAGTTTCAAGCCAGCTCTAGGACTATGAAAGAACAAGTAACTTCCAGCAGCTAATGAAGCAAAAGAATATTCTCAAGGTTAAAGAAACAAAAAACCCTACACACTAGGGACAGGGTGCTGCTGTCCTAGAACTCTGCTTGCTTTCTGCTTTGGTAAGCTGGACATGCATCTTATTGCCTAGCTTTATTTCAGGGATTTTTTTATTAATCTCAAACTTGTCTTAAAATCTCAACCCTTTGAAAGAGGCATTTCTCTACTGATAGAAACCAGATCACTCTGACTCCAGTTTAATATAGTAGCCCAGCCCTCTGTTCTCAAAAACTCAGCACTGCCACCAGACCTTCAGTTCAAACATCACTTTTAGGTCTGTGTAAAAGATGGTTTGAAGCAACCACAACGTGAAACAGAGGAGTGTGACCTTATTGTTGTTTTTACTCATACTGAGCAGGCAAAGAAGTGAAAATTTGAAGGGCTCTGGAACAGTCCTGAATTCCCTAACAGTCCTTATAAAGGTGGCATTTCTCTTTTTCCTTCTTGTTCCTAGTAGGCCGTACTTTTCTTACAAATCAAAGGTGCACACTCAGACAGCCACCCAGGGAGGCACTGGTTTACTTTGTTTTTTCAGTATGTGTTAAATCATTTCAAGACCTGGTGCTTCCCACTTCAGAAAATGCTAGAAGAGTGAATTCTGCTCTAGATGAACTACATCACGAATACCTATTACTGAAATCTTGTATTCTGCTGAAGAATCATAATTTACCTATTTATATACTATAGTTTTCTAAACTGATAACCAGAACCCTTGAAAAATAAAGGCACTTACTTTTTTACTTAGGGCAAGATGCCTAGATATGATTTTTTTTTTTTCCCTAAGATATCATTTCAATACTTAAAAACAACTATTAATATTTAGACTATGTGGTTTAAACAATGAGAAAAGAAGTCTGTGGTCAGAGCTTAATGAGTTGAGAAGAAGCAACAGTAGAAGCATTTTACAGATATCTAGTAGGACCACCTACAAAGCCCAGTCATGAACATTAGGAAAGTGACACTGCAAAATTAAAAAAACAGATAAAACCAAAACTACTATTCTTGAAAATGTCAGTGGCTGCTGCAGATTTTCACTTACGAAGAAGCATCTTCTTCAGCAGAATAGTTTTACTTTTAAATGGTAGGAAATACACCTTCTGAGATTATTTTGTCACTGTAAGCCACACTTGAAAAGATAACTTGACTGCCTTTAACAGCACAAAAACTTTAAGCTTCCAAAAAGATCACTCTTACCGGAAACATATCTTCCACATTCAATGCTGCACACTAAGAACTGGTTCTTCTCAAGGGTAAGAGGCAAAGTCACACAACCCCCACCTCCAGCTTGCGAGTTTTGTAATTAACTTGGGTCTTTTTGGCACCTCCTGGCCCTGCACTTCTCCAGGTGGTATTACCTAAGTGAAGAGGTCTGGGTTATTGCCCAGCAGTAGGTGGACCTGAGCCTAATGTCAGGCATCCCTCCAACACAAAGTAATAGCTGGCTCTACAGCAATGCATGATACAGACAGATGCTGAAGCATTTAATACAGGGCAAAGCCCAAATGCGCAAGAGAGACCTTAGCTTCTGTTCTGGAGTGGCAATTAGAAAGTCACACTGGGCATTTCATACAGTAACAAGTTAGGAACTCTTCCCAGTTACGCTGTAACCAAAGAAAGCCTAGAACTAGGACTCAGATTAAGCTATTACTGGTGGGTTTCCAATGTGGCATTTCATTCAACAACACATCTATACATTTCATGCTGAACAGTCACCAAAGCTTTATATCTTTCATCACTAGCCTAAAGGCGTTGTCCTGCTTTTAGTTCTCTTGATTTTATATTCTTGACAAACAGTGAAATGACAATTTTGGAGACCACTGTCATGATCATCCAGAAGAAAACATCCAGATAAATTAATGAATATCATGAAATACACAAGAAAGATGCAGCATAGTTCTTGTTGACAAAGTTCTTGGCAAGGATGCATGCTTTTTTCAGAACTGCTCAATTTAACAGTGGAAGCAATAATGAGTTTCAAACATCTGAAAGGGACAAGCCACGCTATGTAGCATGATGGTAAACTGCTTTAGGTTCACAGCTGATACTGATCTCATTACTACTGAAATGAAAACACGAGGAAACAAGTGATATTTGCAACATAAATAAATGGAAAATATAGTGGGCTTTGGAGGATCATTGTCAAGGAACAGGGAAGTTGAAGACATCTGAAGTGTGAAAGAGCTTGACTGTTTGTTAAATTTCTTTGATGATGCTGCAAGATCAAAAGGTTCATGTATCCGTACATAAGAATCCCCATGTACACACATGTAGTGGTTTAGGCCCAGCTAGTAACTCAGAACCATGCAGCCATAAGGACACCAGGGCAAATAGAGAAGGAGCCCCACGTGTCCACTGAGACATCTAAATCTAAAACAGATCACAGATATAGCAAGAGCAGGTTCCGACACAACAAACCCAGCCTTCCCACACCTGCAGGCTCTGGCCATCAGCCTGA
>JAVHNF010002694.1:4937-15753 GCA_034783455.1 Micropsitta finschii | reverse complement strand
AAGAAATTCTTTACTGTTAGGGTGGTGAGGCACTGGAATGCGCTGCCCAGGGAAGTTGTGAATGCTCCATCCTTGGCAGTGTTCAAGGCCAGGTTGGGTGGGGCCTTGGGTGGAATGGTTTAGTGTGAGGTGTCCCTGCCCTTTGCAGGGGGGTTGGAAGTTGATGTTCTTAAGATCCTTTCCAACCCTAACTTTTCTATGATTCTATGATTCTATATGGATACCAGGTTCAGTCCTGTCCCATAAACAGAATAAGCATTGTGCTATAACTTTTAGAGGAGGCAGAATTTCATCCATACTTCTTTACTGCATGCTGTACTGTTGAATTATCCTGGAGCATTAAACCCACCTCGGGTTTTATAAATCCTGTGTAAAATATTATGCCCCACTCACCATCTCTTTCATGTTCATAATTAGTTCTGCATGTGACATCTGGCTCTCTTCACGTGAAAGTCACTCCTAGAAAGCAGAAAGTAAACGTCCCACTTTCTCTTCATTAAATGATTTGTGAAATTCCAGACTTCTGATCAAGTCGCCATATGTAGGAATTGCATGGACCAGTGAGGTTAGGGATGGAGTCTTAGCTTTTCTTGTCAGTCTTGTGTGGCAGCTGCTTGATGTCAGTTGAGACCTGCAAATGTAAATGGCTCAGGACAGAATTGTCATGGTTGTCTAAGTTTGCTTAAGCAAGCTTAGAACTGTTTTTCTAATTTTTAGTTTTGACATAACTAAGAAAATAGCTAAAAAATATCTGAATGCTTCTCTCAGCAAAATAAACTTCTAAAGCAAAATATTCACATCAGCATATTCCATATGCTGTAAATAATAACAATAATAACCACTGATTCTTAACTTGTTTGTTCAGTCTGTGTGCTAAATGTTTTTTTAGATATGGGTCCAAGACACAAAATGAGCATTTTGAATGTGTTCAGTTTTTATTTTCTATCACATTTTGTTCAGAAGACAGCTAAGCAGCCCACAAAGTATAAGAGTATTGATGTCTTCCTTAGGACAGATCTTATTCCTAGTGAAAACAGGGAAGGGACTTTTGTCACTGCCTTAAATAAAACCATCATGTTTGAAAAGACCAAGAGGTAATCAAATTAGAAATTAGTAAAATGCTAAGCTCTGCATGTAAAACGAGGCACGTAATAGGAATAGACCTGATTTTGCCTTGAAGCTCAGACTAACTTAAGTCAAATATTTATGTCTCTGAAACAAGGATCACCTCTGCCAAAGGACCATGAAAGGGGTCTTTGCCTCTGGCCTGAAAAATCTCAATGGTATTGGGAGCACCTAGATGAGCCTTGTTGGATTTCTAAACCCACTGTATTTCCAAACCCATTTTCAGACTTGAGGTGTTAATCTGAGCTACCCTTAGGTCTGACCAAGAAGTACTTTGCTAAGTCAACGGACAGATGCAATATTGAAAGGAAAATCCATGATCTGCCAAAAGTTCAGTGTGTCTTGTATAAGCCCTTGTACTTTGTTCACCTGCTTTTATATACTTAACTGGAAACTAATCTAAGCTGAGCTGATTGTGGGTAGTGGCTGCTCAGTTTGGAATGGGACTCCAAAGGTTTGTCAGTCTTTTACATTTCTCTACCCTTACCCCCAATATTCTGAGTTCTCCTCATGAGGGCAAAGTAACTACAGTCTCCATTTGTTAGGAAGCTGAGAGGATGAGTCACTGAATTCTTGTTCCAAGTATTACTTTTCTAAGTGTAAATATTATATTTCAGCACTAGAGAGCTCAAAAAATAATCTTTATTCTTGAAATATTTATACATAAAGAGCATTACTGAAATAGGAGTGCTTGATTACTTGGATTGAGTTGCATGATTGTGACATACTTATTTTTAGTCTTTGCACTGAATGGTAACAGGAGACAGAGATTTTTAAAAAAATAAGGATATATTCTTTGCTGGTGAATGTTAACTGTTAAACAACTTGTGTGTTTCTGCATATGGGGGATGGCATCACTTTGGTTTCAAATTTCTGGTTCATCTTGAATTTGGTTGTATTTGGAACAGTTTACACTGTGATACATGAAGCATAAAGTCACAGTATTCCTTTGCCGTGTAAAGGTAATGCAGATGTACTAAATGGAACAGAGACAATGACCTTAAGAGTCACAGAGTAAGTAAAGAATAGGATCTACTTCAGTTGCTGGTGCATAGAGCTGCCTCTGAGCAGACGGAACCTGAGCAGAGTTCAGAGCACTGTAATATCTGCCCCTTTCCTATCTGACCACATAGCACGGTCACCATCCCAGGTAATTACTTTACTGGCACACATTGGAGTTTTTCCATCTGAGCTGCTTCCTGCAGGTACATTGCCATCAATCAGGGTTGTCCTTAAAGGCTTAATGGTATAGGATTGCTGGGCATTTGTGGGATATGCACATGCCATTATCAGGTAAGTTATCTAAACTGTTTGCTTTTAGTCAGATCATTGCAGATTGATCCATCTTTCTAACAATACTTCAGCTGTTAATTGAATATGGGCAGCAATATTTTCCATGTTTCTTAATTATTTTACTCTTCTGAACCAGGTTCCTTTAGTGGATATTTATTTATTCAACCACAATGATGCATACACTTACTGTCTGCAGCCGTAGGGCTCTAAAAAACTGTCTGTCTCTGCTGAAAGCACAGCCTTGCTCTGAAAGGATCCTGCAGTAGATGCATAACACAGATTCAAGTCTCCTGTACCAGTGACTTTCATATCATATGTGTTTGGTTTACAAATGTAGAGTTATTTCTTTAATTGCAGGTACTTGTTCCCTTTTACCTATCACTGTCATCTGCAGCAAAAATTTCCTAAGCTTTGTTGCATCATTTAAACCTGCACAGTCCCATTGTCTCCAGAGAAGGTCTTTAATGACACCTGTGCAAAGCCATGGCCTTCACTGGGATTAGGCAGGTGGGAGGGATGAGGACTGGTAGTGGTCCTTTAAAAAACACACGAACAACCAAGCCTTCAGCCTGGGTACCAAGAGAAAACAGGAGAAATGGCTTTTTCTGTCACTCGTGTGAGCAGATTGTTCCAGAAGGACTAAATCTGCTTTCCTTTCCCTGGAGAAGAGCATCATGTGTTTTCAGGAAATCAAGATACCTCTTATATACCACCGTCATGTGGCTTTGAGGAAGGATGTCAGTGATGGGACATGAGTGCTCTGATGATACCAGGGCCTTCCCTCCATATTTTGTTTCAAGCAAACAGGTACAGGCTTTGCAATGGCACGAAGATCAGACAAGCAAATCTCTTCTTTTGTGTTTGCTTAGTTTTGAAAGACTTGCCTGAAGGTTCATTGGCGTTCCTACTGCAGACAGTTTGTGCCTGGGCTTCCGTGCAGAGAAAAATACAGGGATTTTCCAGGCACGTCAATATGTCCTTGGCTGCAGAGATCTCTCTTGCATGAGAGACGGTTGCCGTTTCTCGCACTTCACAAACAGTTACTCCTTATGTATGCACACTGGAGCAGCTTCACCCTGTGGTGTTTAACTGGTGCTGTTTATGATGCTTATATTCTTACCAATTTCTATGATGTGCTCTCACCTTGTCAATACTGTCACTCAGTTCTCCAGCAAGAGTTTTATCTGACTTTCTCTATCTATAGGAGCTTTTTCCCCATCATTTCACAGTGCACTGACTTTGTCTGCCTGCTCATCACCAATAATTTTGGCCTCACTAGCCAAGTGTAAGCCAATGTCTGTCCCAAAGGCAAGAACTTCCTCATATTTTCTGAAGCTTGATGAATAGGGAAGGAGCAAGACTTGAACAGCAGCCCTGCAGAGATCAAAGGCAGCAGAGTTTGTCCATCCCATATCTCTTCTGCCTGGTCACAAACCATTGTGCTCAGGGCTGGGGATGAGTGATAGTATGTGGCAAAGACTCAGCTCTGGAGAAAGACAGGGTGATATTAGGGCATCCTGGGTTTTATAGGGAGCTCTGGACAAATAGAGTTCCTGTAATGCAGGGCAAAAGTGATTGAATTCTGGCCATGAGACTTTGAGGTACCTACTTAGTTTTTCCTACTACTACTATACAGTCCTTTGCTTTTCACATAATAGGGGCAAGGAGCTTGTTGGCCTGCAAAGAAGGACTGCTCCCCAGCACAGCAGTCACCTTCCCACCGGTGCCTATATATGAGGCCCCATGTGGGCACCTAATGAAGCCTAACCCTTCACTGCAGCCTAGGGTCAGCTCCAGAGGGACCTGCATGGATGAGGCTTTGAGGCGTTGAACACATCATCATGCAGCTGTGTGCCTTGACCAGCTGTGAACCCCTTGCAAAGTGTGTCTGTAGAGGACACAATCTCTTCTCTAATTCACTAGCAGCAATGGGTCCCTGTGCCGTCCTCAGCACAGGCAGCAGCCTGCCTCTCAGCTCAGCAGCTCCTAGCCTCCTCCTCAAAGCCTGTATGCAAGGCTCACAGAAGCAGGGATGAGCACTGCACACTCATGAATAAGTGTAATTGAAATTCTGTTCATAGCTATTTGGGGAAAAAAATTGCCAGTGTAATTAAAATGCACAGGGGAAAGAGAAGTAGCCTATACAGACACATTATGTTACGCAGCACCCACCCAGACAAAGGTCTTTGTCTATAAAAAGCTCAAATATATCTGAGATAATTGCTGTTCATTGATTGTGCCTCTGAAGTGGAGTCATTCTGGCATATTCCACCTTGAGGCTGTCTTATACATTTCTTTGAAAGGAAAAAATTCAAAAGTTCAAGTAAAGACACAAGTTCAGTCAAATATGTGGCAGTAAAAGCTTGATTTACAGCATTAAGGTTACTTTCAGCTGACTCAGCCCTGAGTGGTGCTGGGCAGTTTTGTCTGATCTTGTGTTAATGCTGTTAGCCTGTGTTTACTAAATGATTTAGCACTGAAATGTTGGGAGTTGCCAAATATTTGTCTTCTGTCCTTTATGAATATTTGATCAGCTCTTTCCCCAGCTCACTCTGAATGCAGAAAAGGGTGTTAAAAGTATCGTACTCAAGTAGCATTACTTTGTGAAGGTTGTAGACCAACAACATTCTTGCATCAGAGACTCCTTTCTCTCTGTACTAAATAAACCAAAGGCAGGAACACAAAATAATGTACTTGAATCCTGTTTCTTATGTCCTACAGAAATTCAGGTTTGAAAATAAAGGGTTCTTTTATTGGCCTATACTTTTTTTTGCTCTCTCTCATTTTAAATATAATAGCATTAAATAACTCGTAGGTGAACCAGTTTTATTGCCAAAGGCAACACCCAAAAAGGATGGGAATCTGGGTTCGAACCCAGGCTCCATCACAGATGTGTGAGATGAATATGAGCATGTCTCCGTGGTGTGTGTTTTGTCTAGAAAAAAGAAGTGTGAAGTTTTAAATCAATAGTGTGTGTACAAATGTACCAGAATGTCATGAAAAAACATGTATCCCAGATGTGGTTCACGATTTTTGCATGTAGCCTGCAGTACTGCACAACCTGATTTCCTTTTGTCACGCCATTTTTTGCACTCAATATTTAGGCTTGCAGACCTCAGAGTAAACAGGCACACCACTCTTCATGTACTCAGAAGTGTAACTCATTTTCATGTTTAAATGTGATTGCAAGGGGACACAGATACTGTGCCAAATTTGATTGCCCCAGCAATAGTAGTTGGCAGTTGTTTTTCATGCAGATACAAAGGTGGGATTAATTTCCCTGAAAAAGTTTGACCCATAATGTAGACAATTTTAAATGTCAGCCTTGCTAGAAAAGCTGCAACTTTTCACCTTCTGTGACTTAATCTCATGCATTGTGGATAGCGCGTAATATACTTATAGTGTGAAAGGACTATCTCTGTTTTGATAGAGGTTCTGGATTTAATAGATCAGGACTTGATTAGAATACATCTAGCCATCTCTGATAGGCCAGGGTATATAACGCTTTATGTTTATTTTTTCTTGCATTCTAATACAAGGGTAAATTCATTTCATCTGAACTTGTTGTTAATCATTTATATTTAGTATGTCTGGAAGAAGCCAAGAGTAATGAAAGGAGACACCTTCTCATTCTTTATTTGTTTTTAAATATTCCTCATTTTTTTCTTCCTTTTTTTTCCCTCCACATGCTGATATTGCATGCATGGCTTGCACTCAGCTTGCTATGAAACAAGCTGGGGCAAGCCTTGTAATATGATTCAAATTGTAAATCTCATGTCTTGCATCCCCCAAACACCTCATCTCATATGCAGTCTGGAACCTTCATTCCAGTACCAATTAGACTAATATATCCACCCAGCTCCGATTGGGGTGATGGATCGGCTGGTGGGGGAAATGCAGGCGATTTTCTCAGCTCCTCTGCATTCCCATAGGCATGCAGCATTTGACAGATTGGGCAGAACTGCCACGAAAGAGTCTGACACAGATGGTGTAATTAGAAAATGCGAAGTGCGAGTGTGAAATTTATCTTTGATCAGCACCTCCTTGCCAGATTGTCATCTATGTTAATATGATGATGGCTTCTTGGAGATGGATAGAAGAAAACAGCAGCCTTGAGGAAGAAATGGAGACAGTTCACAACGTAGAGAAGATATTTTGTTTAACTCTGAAACTCAATCAATTTCAACATGAGTAAGAAGTGATTTAATGTATTTAATTCATAGGAAAACAAATTGAATCTGGATCTGATACCTTACTTTGTTAGACCCATAATCAATATGGTAAAATCTTAGGGTTTGTTGGAAGAAGACAGAGATTAATTTTTTATGAACAGTTAAATAAAAAAAAAAAAAATCAATCTATAGCTATAGGCACACTTCAAGCTACTATATCACTCTTTGTAGAGACCTAACATAATCTAAATTTATACAAAAAATTATTGTAGAGTTTCTCAGACAGATTTAAGGAGTTAGATATTTTTTGCCTTCTAAGCTTCATATTTTCTATGTCAGATCACAGAATCTATTAAGGTTCACTACTGAGCACCAAAATCTTGAACTATTTTATTTCCCCCCCTTTATTCCAAAGGAAGATTTTAACTGGTAATGTTTTCTTTAAAAGCTGAGGCACAGAACAGCTAGGTGCAACCTGGCCAAGGTCACAGAGGAGTGTGTGGCAGGGCCACCACTGCTGGCAGGGTCTCTTACCTGCCAGCCTGGTCCCCCTTTCATACCATGTCTGGCAGTTCCTGCCATCCTGTATTTGGGTGGTTCAAAAGGTTTAAGTTTACAAACCTCTATGCCACAGTTCATTTTGCTAAAAACTGCTCAAATGTTCACATGAATGGTGCTAATTTTCAGGAAGGTAAATTAGCATAATTAATGACCAGCCAAATTTGGGGGTAATACAGTATGTAATTAACATTAGAGAGTTCTGTTGTACCACCTGCCCCCACATTTCATTGTTGCAGAGTACGAACTGTACAGGAGGCTATTTTCCCCTTTGCTGCACTGAGCAGAAAGCAGCTTTCTTCATCAGAATAAGCCATTAGCTGTAATGGCATGTAGGTGTAATGGAATGTGCTCGAAACATCTGTGCTGAGAGCAGGGGAGAAATTGCTGCATGCAGTCGTAGGCCTTTGGGGAGCTTGATTAAGGATTGCTTCAGAGAACTTGAGATCTGGCTTGGGATGCAAAAAAGAGAAGAAAGAAAAATAACACTAATAGATTTACGGATGTACTGCAGGGAGAACAAAGGATTTTTAATTTTTTTTACTTCCCTTTATTGCTCTTATATTGCATCTGTTCTCTGTTGGGCTTTCACTTATTGAATTGATCTGGAAAAAAAATGTAGCTCAAAATGCAGTTTAGCAAAAGACATCCTTGCTGTATAAACATGAAAATAGCCTGATTTTCTTTCCTTTGTTTGCTAATGAAGACCTCATTGAAACCACAAATAATTCTAACAATAATTATTTATTGCACATGACATTTGCCTAAATCTGTTTTTAAGTGATGTGTCCTCTATCTAGAAATCATGTAAACACACACATTAAAAACGCCCTGCACATAAAGACAATTTTTGCCTTGTGTTATTTGCATTTCTGAACTATTCATCTGTTCCTTCTTGTGTCAATTTTTTGTCAAGATTTCTTTTAAAATGAATTTCTGATTTGTTTTTCTTCAACTCTATTTGTTTGCACACATTTTTAATAATCAATGGAATATAAACTCTCAGTACACAACAAGAGTAATTGCAGAACCACTGGGCTATGTCAGTTCTGGCTATGGACCCATCAAACTGTGAAAAATCTGAAATGCAGTTTACAGGATCTTAGGCAAGGTGATGGGGAGGAGAAAAGCAATGTTATAAAAGATTATTTTGATGCCATACAAAAAGAAAGGTTAGCTGCTAGAAAAATCCATGTTACAGAAAAGGGAATTAACGTACTGCATGGGACAGATGTGGCTGTATTGCATAGAGAATGAGAAACAAACCCACAAATATTGGGTGGTTTAATGATTAAGTTAATCTTACATTTTCTAATTATAAATTACAACAATGCTCTGTGTTCACCGGTATCCATCTTACTTATGAAATAAGAAGCTTTCTGAGTTGGTGCCAAAAACGCCTTGCAAAGAAGTTTAAAATATGTAGGGAGGCAAAAAGGTAATAAAAATGCAAAAGCTAATAATATTATGGCGACTGGCATTGTTTACAATGTAGAGCACCTGCTGTTTTCAGAGAAAAAAAAAAAAAGAGAGAGAAAGAAAAAGTGAAATCATCAAACTGTTCTTAAATGGAAAATCTGGGCTCTCTGCCAATTACACAATGTGTTTCAGGTGCACTGTAAATAGGAACAATAAAAGGTGCAGGGGAAAGAATCTGAAATGTTAAATCTCAGATACACAAGAATATTATTTGATGAAGTTACTTTGAAAGGAAATCTTGGGTACCTTCCAAATTCTTCATTGTAGAAATAGGCTCAAATTTTTGCCTCTGTAAAAAAGTTGTAAAAATCTAATTATCCCTTTAAAAAATTTTATTAGATTAACTCCAAAAAGAAGAAAAGACAAAAACTCCAGGAAACCCACCAGGGACTTCCTTTTTACCAGTCTTTTCTACATAAGAGATGCTTGGAGACTATGGTGAAATATAGCTACACCAAATGCTATCATATAATAATAAAAAGCTAAACGCACCCCAGAATTATTATCTTGGATTCCACGAGGCCAGTGGTGAAGTTCAGTTCAGTGAAGTCAGACCTTTGATATATGTTTCAGACAAAAACTCATATTGTCACAGCACCTTGTTCTGTGTCCCAGGGAACAAATGGTGCCTAAGTCCATTTCTTGAATTGGAGTTGGAGCAGACAAAATTGGCATCAGCTGGTTAAAGACCAGACTTGCATGCATTTGCCTTGTGGCTGTAGGACTTCAACTGTAGACAAGAGTTTTCTTCAAAGTATAACTACCAGAGCTGGGATGAAAATTGTTCCTTCATCCATATAATCAGAAGGACAATGGGAAATTATGTAAGCATGTGCTGGCTTTCTTTGGTGAAAATACTTTGGTTATGTGTTTTATTTCAGTATAAGGTAAGGCAGTGCATGAAAGAGTTCATGGGCAGCGAATGGACCCCTTAAGCATGGTTAGAAATCTCTAGG
This sequence comes from Micropsitta finschii, assembly GCA_034783455.1. Taxonomy (NCBI): domain Eukaryota; kingdom Metazoa; phylum Chordata; class Aves; order Psittaciformes; family Psittacidae; genus Micropsitta; species Micropsitta finschii. The sequence continues at coordinate 6,170 of JAVHNF010002694.1, read as the reverse complement.
ACTTTTTCTGCCTGTGTCTAAGCAAATAAATAAGATGAATAGTGGTCCACCCTCTGACCTTGAGCCCTGCACAGCTCAGCTCACACTGCTCATGGCTCACCCTCTTCTGCCCTAGGACAAGGTGGGTGCATCCCCACTGTCTCTGGGAAACAGCTGCTGACCTGTACACCCAGGCAGTGCTGCTTGGCAAGGGCCAAACTCCAGAGACAGTGGTAAGGGTTAAACAGTATGTATCTCATGGAGCAGTGCTTAAACATGTCCTAAGCCTGTTTAGTTTACTAGTATAGATGTAGCCTTGGAGACCGGAGACCAGATGCTGTGCATCTGCTGCACTCCCTGTAAGAGCAGCCCTGATTATTTCCACACCCCATATCTACAGGGAAGGCCTGTAATAAAGCAGTAATCACTTTCCTCCCACCCTCACCTGAACCATGAGCCAGATCTTCATTTCAGTAACCCTTGGATAAATCAATAATCCTTCTATGTGACTGAAATCAGACATACTATCTTTGTATTACTGTTTCTTCTGGGTCTGATCCTGCCAGGTTTCTCTGTTGTTAGCAGGAACAGGATCATATTTCTGTTATCAATAGCAGTTTGTTTTTCATTTCATGCTGGCAATTACCAAGCTATCTGAACAATGTTCGTGAGAGTCCATTTCTTTTAATAGAAGGAGAAACTGGGGACATCCTTGTTACTATCATTTTATTGGGGTATAGAATATCAGCCTACTTCCATGTGACAACCCTTTCTCATAATCATTTTTAGTTTCACTTCTGTGCCTAACCTAAGAGTAGTCCATGATGAAGCAGCAAGAAAATAAGTATCACACTTTTTCCCCACATTTTTGGGAGCTCATATACAAGATAGCAGCTTCAAATGGACAAAGATAAAATGATACCAGAGAACAGCTGCAGGGCTGAAGCTAAAGCAGAGCAAAATAGGACTTCGGCTGTTATTGCCTTTATACTGATGTCTGCTTTTCTGGTATAGATCTAAGTGCCACAAACAAAAGCTGCAGGTCTCTTGTGGTGGTGGAAGAGGAAGGAAAAATGTCTGAAAGGGGTCTGAATTAAAATTTTAATTCAGAGCGAGAAAAGTCTCTGCATGCTAGAGTTGTTCAGGGTGGCTTTGGGGTTTTTTACCAAATCAAGGGTGGTTGTTATCTAGGCTGGTGAATCCGGTATAGGCTGAGTACGTCACCCTGGGCAATTGCTTCTAGGTGATACTGCT
>JAVHNF010002684.1:0-11771 GCA_034783455.1 Micropsitta finschii | reverse complement strand
AGACATAAGCATCTCAGCCCATTTAGTTGGTAAGAAAGGCCGGACCAGGTCTCCATCCACCCGTGTCAGGTACATCACCAGGCCTCCACCCAGGGTCAAGAGGAAAGGGCAATTCTGCTGCCCACACCAGGACACCTGAGACTGAAGACATCGTGACTGGGAGTATATTTGGGCTATCAGGGGGAAAAAGAGTAGGGAGATGATCTGCACTGGGAAACTCAGGACTGCTCCCTCAGCAGCCTAAGTAGAGTTCTGCAACTTTGGCTCCCAATGGAAACAAGAAGCCCGTTTTTATCACCTCACCTCATCCTGGGTCTATAAAGAAGTGAAAGGCGAACACAGTGACTGCTAATATCTTTAGCCACATTTACTGAAACCTTTTGACACCAAGGCTATTTTTATTAGCTAAGTGCACTATGCCTGTATCAGAATGCAAGTTTTATTGCTTACAGTTCAGCCTTGCAAAAAGCCTTTTCCAATCACTGTCTGTGGTAATGATAAGCCCTAATGACACAGGGAGAGGTTACAGTACCTCCTAGCACAGCCTGGCACTTAGAACAGCTACGGATATCCCACGCATTGTTAACCTCCCTCAGCCTCCACTCCCCTACAGAGCTCTCCGTGCACCCAGGCTCCATTTGCAAACACTTGGCTTGGCCAGTTAGCTGGACATGTCAAAAGCATCCATGCAAAATGGGAATGAAACACAGGTCTACAGCTTTGTCTGGCTTTCTAAACCAGCACGATAAGCAGATTTTACTACTTAGAAGTGGATGGTATATTTGGCGATGTTCTCCTCCTTCTCCCAACCTTCTGACCAGCAGTTGCAATACCCAGCAATACCCAAGGGCCTTCAAGCAGCCCCACCAGGTCAGACAAGGCTTGTGGTGCCCCATCTCCAGTACTGGCCATCTCCTAGAGAAGACACCAAGGTTAGAAGACACACACCACAATACTCCAGAGTACTGTGGAGGCCAGGCAATTTCCCACCTTGGCTACTGAGCCAGAGATGTTCTTTTTTATTTAACAGATTTTGAGAGGTTTCGATTCCAAGCTGTGCCTCAGTTTCCCCATCATCAAAATTAAAAAAAAAAAAGTTGCCCTTAATTTTACAAAAATCTTTTAATAACTATACCAATGCTTGCTAACGGCTTCAAAGAGCTTGTACAGAAATCCATGCATATGTATACAAAACACTTAAATTTCATGTTTTCTTTTAGTTACATGGGATTCCCTACCTGATTTTGTTTTTTTATTCGCCAGAACTGTTGTCTCTTTCAAGCCAGTAGTTTAGAGCGATACAATCTTAGTGTCTAACACCCTCAGAGCATTGCATGCAACACCAATATTGAGAAACCAGGAACTTGAACAGATGCAGTCAGACCGCTCGCAGTGGGAGTTCAGAAACAAATAATTCAACCTTTCATCACTCTCTAATCCCAGGAAAGATATCAAGGTTAAACTACTGAGAAAAATACAGCAAGTGTTGAACAACATGGATTTCACTTTGGAAAGGCATAATTAGCTTGCTAGCCATGGTCACCCAGCTCAAGAATTTGAACCTACAGTAATTTCTCCCTTCGTAAGATGCATGATCCAAGTAGGTGCATTTGCCATCTGAACCGTGGCATGGGTTTGGTGTCAGCCACTCACTCTATAATTGGCTCTTTATTGTGAGTTACATGAAAATCTCCAGGCAGTCCCCCCAGAACTTGCCCTTGATCTGGGTTAAGATACTTTGACCCATGATCTTTTATAATAAATGATATCCCCCTGTTAAAGAATGCTGCCTTCAACAATATGGACCTGCCCTCAGGAAAAGGGAAAGGAATTTTCCTGTAAAGGCAGATTAAGGAAATTCCACGCAAATTTCATGCATTTTGAATAATCTTCTGAACCGTGACGAACCGGCTTCCCCTTGCAGGGATCCTGCTCCAAATCACTGTAGGTTGAAGACAAATTTAGCTGTTGTTTTCTTGGCAGTGAACCGCAGTGTTTTTCTTGGACTCTGCAAGTCGAGCCGAGCGTGGCACTCGGTGCGGCTCGTCCTTTGGGCTTGTCTGCTCAGCAGACAAAAAGCACCACCTGGGCACTTGCAGACTCATGTGCAAGGTTGGTTAAAGTTTACAGGCAGCCCAATGTAGCCTGTTGAGTTGGGATGAGCTCCTGTGCAAAGATCAAAGAGGATTTCTCCTTACACCTATACCCCCGCATCCTTGGCCCAGCAGGTAACAAAGAGGCAGTGAAGCCTTCCCTCCTGGTACTGGCTTTTTTCCTCTGGTTTTGGAGCTCATAATACTCTGGGTTTGGAATGGGATCATGCTCAGCAGCTACATGACCCACACTGGTGGTGCCTGGTTAGAAGTAAGCCACCCACTAGTTGTCCTCTCCCAGGTCCCCTCCTCTGGGTCAGCTCTCAATGTCCTGCTCTCAATATTCTCCTTTTCCTTCATTTCTGGCCTCTCTACCGTCTCCCTAAACATGATGACATATGAGTGTTCCTTTTCTCCACCTCCAGTCCCCTCTCCAGCTCCTTTCTTAGGGGACTCCCAGGTCTGAGGGTGTCAACACTCTCCAGTCCCCCCATCAAACCCTTTCTCCATCTCTTAGGCACATCACTGCTGCCCCTTGGCACATCTGCATCATCCTCAGCCACCACAAAGAGTTGCCCATCTTGCATGTACACCATCCCTCCCAATACCTTTCCCCAGCACTTCTGTGCTCATGCCCTCACTTTTAACCTTCCTCCAAAGTCCTCACTGAGGCATGGTCATCTCACATCCTCCTGGTAACCACAGCCAAACCAGGAAGTGGCAAAAGAATGTCATCAACTTTTAAAATTCTAGTTTCCTAAAGAAAATGGTCCATTTAAAAGGACATGGTTGTGTTAGCTGGACACAAGCATTTCTTCTCCAAAGTAGTGTGCGGTGATAGCGAATTCCATGGGACCATAACAATTTTAAAGCATTACGTGTATTTTTAGATATCTATGTAATACAAATTACACACGTTTTCACTGTTCCTCCATCAGTTTATATCAAAATATTTTCCATACTCACGAAAGTATCAGATGAGGAAACTTTCAGCTTACAAAAAAAAAACCCAACAAAACAAGTCTTTTACATGCAGCAATGTTAATGAGACTGCAGCCACAAGGAGTGAAAGCACAGGAGAACAGTGTTGTAGTGTATATGTCAGCCCTCATGTACGCTTTCAGCGGAGGAAGCAAATAAAATATTTTGCCAAGCTCCTGAAATCGCATGATGAAAGGACAAAGTCCTGCACAGCTTTACTTACTGGAAAATGAAAAAATGCAAGCAATTACCAATTGTCATTACTAAAGATAAATTAGGTGATATTTAAAAGTGATGCTATTTTCCTAGCAATCAACATCACAATAAAAGTCAGGGTGACTGTCATTCTGAAAAGGATGGCACTTCCTCGCTCTGAGTAAATAATTTATGATATTGAGATCTTCTCTCAAACAAAAAGTTTTGGAAAAGCGTATTGCAGTTAACGGCAAAGCAACCAACAGCACGCTAGCAGTTTGATGTAAAGTCTATTGAAATCAATGGGAGTCTTTCCACCAACTTCATTGGGGTTTGGATCAAATCCTCCAGGAGAATAAGCTATTCTGCAATATCCATTATTATGGACCGCTTTGTCCTGGTAATTAGATGCTGGGAGAGCACAGCATGATTGTTTAAGGCACTGATCATTCACCCATGGAGACCTGCGTTCAGAGCGCGGGTGGGTCAAACTCAAAGAGGGGCTGAATATTCCCATTGACACCCCCCTGCATTCCCAGCCCTGCTGCTGCCACCAGGTAGACAGGATGGGCAAAGGCGAAAGAAGGCAGAGGTTGGGGCCGAGCTGCTATTCATGTGCCAAGCGCCTGCCCAAATACCCCCGTCTCCTGCTCTTCCTCCAACTCCTCCGTTTTCCACATGCACCGTCATGCATGCAAAATACTTTCAGAGAAAAAGTGGCTAGCCAGCAGGTTGGAGGTCTGCACAAAGCACCTCTGTATGGCCTCAAGCATTTTGCACGGTGTGCTGAGCGTCATCAGTGTTATTAACTATGCGGGGAACATGTCTCCATGTTTGCATTTTGTTTCTAAGGTAAAACATACTGCTCCCTGGAGGATAAGTCTGAGGGAGGGACTGCAAGTCCCTTGCAACCAAAATACAAACAGAAAGAGCAAACCATGCAGAAAGGACTCCCACCACGAAGCTATATATTTGGCTCACTATGAATACGGGAATACATACCATTAGCAGTCAACAGAAAAGACAGTATAGCCTGAATTCTCAGAGAGAACCAGCGATTGCCAGGACATAACCAGAGGATCCATTTTCTAATACGTGTCCCGCACCTATTCCTTGGGAAAAAAAATCTAACACCAAAAGCAACTCCCCCCTCAACCACCCAAACAAACAAAGAAATAAAAAAGCTCAACAGCACCCTACCTTAGCTGGTAGGAACCCACCAAAACCCAGCAGTGCCCAGACTTCTGAAAGTCACAGACAGGAGCTGTTTATCTTACAGGGCAAAAATCACACCACTGGAACCCTTCGGGTGTCTACACAGAGTCTTCCTATAAAGACAGAAACAAAGAGGAAGGATGAAGGGATCAGACTGGGTGACCTGGCTCTCCTGCCAGAGGGAGGCTTTTTCTCTCCTTTCATTATTCAGGAGCCTGGAGAGACCTGTTTCCTACTTCAGGTGCTTAAAAGCAAGGAGCCTCAGCTCTGTCAAACTAAGCTCTGCTTCTGTGATGAGGCTCAGTGCAGAAAGTGAGCAGACCTCTGCTCATCAGTTTGTGGAAAAAAAAACCAAACAAACCCAAACCAAACCAAAAACCCCAAACAAGCAAGTAGGTTCAGCAAGTTGTGGCTGGGATGAAGACAGAACTACAGGTTCTGGATCCCAGTCTCTTCCCATGCAAGACCTGCAAGCTGATAAATAGCATGGAGAAGATGCAGGCTAAGATGATTACAGGCATTTCCTTGCACAGTGCAAAGCTAAGGTGTGGCACTCCTCACTATAGGATGATGCTTGCACTAAGAGGATACACCATTTCAGAAAATGACTCCACAAATTCATGGAAGACACATCCCATAATGCCACCTGCAATTCAGATCGTCCTTGAACTGGAAGATCTGCAAGTCTGTGAGAACACCTCTGGGAAGCTGCTTGCACACCTGCCTGCAACTGACCGCTTACCCCTGTCTGAAACAGGAGCCAGAGGTAGACAGACCTTGACCTCAACCTAAGCTGATGCTGCTGCTCCTGTGCTGATGTTTCATGGAGCCTCCCTCCTCTTGCACATTCAGAGTGTTGCAAAACCTCAATCCTGGCTCTAAACCAGCTCTTGGTCAGAGAGCTGACTCTCTTGTACCAGCAGCAAGAGGCTCTGCTTCAAACCTTTACACTTTGACAAAGCTGATGGCCTCAAAAGCGCGCTAGCTCAGATGTAAAGCAGTTATTGTGCACCATGCTCCAGCTATGATGCTTAGTCATCTCTCTGCTACTGCAGGGCCTCAAAAGCCTGGGATACAAAGTCCTACCTCCACCACTCCTCATCTCAGATGTCACAGGGTTTACAATGAGATAGTGGAAGTAACCTACAAAAACAATTAAATCAACCAAATAAACTGAATGCTTGGATGAGCTTTGGTCATTTCAGTGTGAAAATACCCCCACCCGCATCAGACTAGGACAGACCTGATGGCAGAAAAGGCTGATGTCAAGCACTGCTGTGGAAGTGAGCCCCATGCAGCTGAAAATGCAGCCTCCCTCCCTTCACTGCTCCGACATCTTAGAGATCTGCAAAAGCTATTTGCAGTGAGAGGCTTTCTTGTAAACATAAATGAATACCAGCTGCCCGAACAGCCTCAGGGAACAGCCTCCCTCCTTGGACGGGCTGAGATCCCTGGGGAAGCTGACTGGGCTGGTGGGACATGCCTTGTCTGTCCGTCTGGGATAGACATGTGGGAAGTGAGTGGTGACAAGACAGCAGTGTTTTCCTCCTGAGGTGTCAGTTGGTATCAAACTAAGTGCTTTCCAACCACAGAAGGGAAAAAAGTTGCTTTTTATCATCCCTGATATTTTTAAAATATACCTTTTTCGAACCTGAAAACAAATCCCATTTTATTTTGCTCAAGAAGGAAGACTGAGTCTTCCTCACTGGCCCAGAGGCCCACCTTGGATGCGCCCATCCATCAGTACCCCCCCTTCAAGCACAAGCGCAATGCCACCCTGATGCCGGGCTCCGGCAGGGTTTGCCTCTGCGTATCCCAGGGCTCTGGCTGGCTTGCTTTGCACATTTTTTATTTTTTTAATTTACCTTGGAAATAATATTTCCTGGCAACATATTAATGCTCCTTTCAATGCTCAACGAAAACCCAAACAGCAGCACAGACCAGGAGCCAACTGCCTAAGCAATGAGAGCGATACCTGCTTTGTACGTAATTGTTTGTAAGTTGCTAATACTCGCATTAATACTTCCTTTTATTTTACCTATGTGTTTTATCTGGTTAAATACTTAATTGGTCTTCCCCACTATAAAATATCAGGGACTCAAGTTTCATTCTTCTTGTGCTGAACATGACAGAACTGACTTTGATTTGTGAGCTTTTTCCATGGCAGATGGACAAACACACACGATACAGCACTACTACTACACACTACACTTGAAGCTGCTCTTCAGGACTTTCACAATTACAGTATAGCGGGACACCAGGCTTTCCCAGCTTCCATATCAAGGACAGCAGCTCCAAGCACTGAGGTGCCATGGCTGCATAAGTGTATCACAGTGACCATGCAAAGGAGATGCTGAGGTGCTGAATTTAAGCATTTTCCTTCTGGGAGTTTTAACCTCCGAAATTATTTGCAGGTGTAAACAGCAACAAGTAGCACTCTTACCACCCATGTTGTGAGAGCTGAATCCTCATAGCACCTGAAGGTTTTCCCATGGGTAGGAAGTGAGGCAGGACAGAGGCAGTTGTGAATGGCTGGCTGGGATCACCAGCCACAAGCTAACCCAAACTAATGTTGCTCTGGGCAGAGCATGGCAGTGTGTAGTTTGGGGCTAGTTTCAATCCCGAGGTGGCCTCAGGGGAAGCAGGAGAAGGGCAGTGAACACCCAGCCACACCAGGAGGCTGTGGGTCCCAGAGGAGCTGCACTGCTGGAAGCCACTTCCATCCCCTTGCGGCAGAGACCTCTACAACTCATCTCACTTGTGCCCTCAAACCATGATGAACTTGAGGTATCAGGAATGCTAATCACTGCTCAGCTGAACATTTCCCCATAATAACCTTTAATGACTCTGTAATTACTCTTTAAACCATTGACTTTGCAATCATTTTTTAATTCCCCTTTGCCACATCTCTCCCTGTGCTACCAAGCTGGAAGGCTGAACTGTAAGTGAATATTAGCTTGCTAAGACGAGGGTTGCACCATTATAACCCTGCTTAATGCAGGGGCTTTGAAAGAGTTGGGAGGGCAGGGGGAGGGGAGGGAGGAAACAAAAAGCACAGCAAGATTTTCCCCAAATTGCTTTCCCTCAAAACAAAGCCCTACCACTTTGCTAAGCTGCTTTAGGGAACATTTGGAAAAAGCAGCAGAGATCCTTCAGCGACTTGCTCCACTAACTCTGCAAACAGACAGACTCCCATGCTGTGAGTGCCAACTTTCAGTTGAAACAAATATTAGAAACTATATAGTGATAATTCGGGGACAAGGCAAGTCCTTCAGTGAATGAACCCGACTGAATCTGCCCATTGGAAACCTGTATTTTGTCAGAGGGGGGATACAGAAGCAGTAAAAGAAACTTGAGTGTCCAAGACTCAGCATGAAGCCAGCACAAAGCAGGCAGGGACAGGCAGTTTCTTTTCAAGCCTTTGCCCCCAGGAACAATGGCCCTATTGCAACCACCCTTTGCTTTTCTTCCCGTGATTAACATGCAGCCCATGTGGGAAGAATGGGAATTTATTCTGCAGTTGAGATTCCAGAGGTGCTATCGGGTCAGGTGGCTAATCGTTAAATCAAACTGCTGTCATCTTCATTCAGGTCCTGTCACCCGGGGCCACATTATTACTTGGGTTTATGCAAAATAAACAGCTTTGCTAAACATTCCTCTAAAAGAGGGTCAAATAAAGAAGGAAAGGAGGAGATACACCACTGGCATCAAGTAGATCCTGCATTCCCTCCTACCCCTGCTCCCGCTCTGTACTGGACTGATTAGATGGGAATGGGGGAAGGAAGGGTTTCTTCAAGTTTTTGGGCTTTTGTTTTTATCAGCAGGCCATTTTTCTCTTTTCTAATTCCACTCAAGGCTCCTTAGTAAGTACTGTTAACTTATTCTTGTCTGGGTCTGGCTAATTCAGTTTCTTTCTTGAACTACATAGACTTACAATTCTGTATTTTCTATAGGTGAACTCAGCCATAAGAAATCTCTTATAACCCCTCCATAAAAGACAATCTCTCAGAGGCTTCCTTCAAGACACATATAGAGATTCTTAAGGCAAGGCATTCAGAAGGAATGTTAATGGCAGTCGCTCACACACACGTTTTTGGCTTACTGGGTTATTTAGAAATCCACAGCTTGCCGCTTTAACAGGTAGCTGAGAAAAGAAGGTCTGCTGAAGCGTTCTCAGTCAGTAACAGGCCACGGTTCTTGTGAGGGAGCAGATGTGCTGACTAGTACGTTGTGTCAAAGGGGAAATGGTGGGATTTTGCAGCAAGAAGAGGAATGGCTTGTCCTACCTCCCTTGCATCACTTCCAGTTTGGTTTCAAAGAGCCCATTTTCAAGGATATCCAACTGCATGGATAGAAATACTGGCTCATTCCAGCCCCTCCCACCACAGAGCACCCCAGTCAAGGACCCTTCAGAGAGACTGTCCCAGCACCATGTAATGCAAAAGACTATCCATTCTGCATGGCAGCCTGATGTCCCCAGAATAGCCAGGATGCAATATACAACTGCGATTACAGAAGAGCAGAAATGACGGAGCAGCACAACACCCATTTGCACAAGGCTGTCTGGTGTTCCTGTCCCCAGGCTGGCAGCAGTCAAAAAAAAAGAAATAAATCCAACAAAAAATCCCACCCTCATAATTAACATTCATCTGCCTTGAAAGACACTTTTAAAAATATGTTTTTGTTCTATGTGGCTTGTCAGTCCCAGGCAAAAAGTCAAAACTGGGATTAAAACAGAAGGCCTGTAGCCAGGAGACTGTCACTTCTGGTTTCTCTTCCCTCAAGGATTAAAAAGTTACTTTTAATTAATGTTGTTTCAAGATGTCAAGCCCTGCGCAGCTGCCCCCAGCGCCGCTTCCAAAGGCTGGTGAGTACGGCAGGCACGCTCAGGCTCTTCCCACACCTCTCACAGTCTGCTTTTCCTGGCACATGCTCCTCCCCAAAGTGGCGTACATCAGCTATCCCTGGGGCGCAATGCTGCCCATGAAGCCGAGACAGCAGTGCCCACGTGCACTCATGGTGGGTCTGGCTTGGGTGGGTAAACAGAGATAAACTCCAGCTTTGAAATGCACTCAGTCTGAGATGCCCCTGTGCAGGTTGAGCTCCAGTACCTATTGCAAAAATATTTTCATTGCCTGAGCTCCCTGGGGGGAGGTATCGATCCTTCCCGAAAGCTGAAAGCCCGTTTCATGTATGAAGAGATCCCCTTCTAGCCCAAACATCAAAACATCTAAGCATGAGTCCAGCTTTGCAGAATTATGCCGGGTTATTTCTGGACTGTACACAAATTGGATGCTAAACACACACTGGGGTGTATGACTAACACATGTCGCTTCCTTCCTGCATGCTCTGGCAGCGAGTTCAATTGAAACAGGACTGTCTGAAAAATCCTGCCCCAAAAGGTCAGACACAGAGAGTGTCTCGGTCCTTCTGGAGTTTCACAGAGAATCTGGTATGAGGGAAAATTATGGCAAGCAAAAACTGAAGCATAAATTTGACCACAACCCTGACCTCTGATTGAAAATGCCTCATTGCTAGTTCAACCACAGGCAGACAGACATGATTTAATCCAACTTTTTCACTCCTCTCACTGCATGGAGCTCGCTCGCACTTTTGCTGGTCCTCAGGGGTATGAAACATTTTTTATCCACCCACGATAGCCAAGGTACATATGCCACAACCACCAACTATGAATTTATTCAAGGTGTGCTTAGAACTTGGCAGGGCTAATAAAATGTGAAACAGTTTAAGGTGCCCTGGAACATTTTTAAATCGTATGTCTGAGGAACCATGTATCAGGCATTTGGGGAAGAGGACAACACCAAATGTGCTGGGGAGCTCCCTAAACAAAGACTTGGGTGAAGTGGGAAGACCAGGACAAGGCTCCCCCATCCCCGAAGGAACAGTGAGATCCAAATCTTGAACTGCACTTTCCAGAGCTACATGAAAACTCAGTGTGTTGCAAGTGGAGAGGTCTGGTTGCCTGCTCTGCAGGCAGCCTGCCCACAGCCATGGAGGGAACCAGATCTGCCCTGCCACAGCCAGGCCAGCACCTCTCCAACACATGGGGCCACGGGACTTCGAGGGGCAGTGTGAAAACCCTGGCGCATTTGAGCCCAGGCTGCTTTCATCCCTCCTGTAAGTACACGAAGAGCACTGCTAGTGCTTCACAGATAAAAACATGAATAATCTGGTCACCTTTCACCTTTGCATAACATCTCTGGCTGAGGGATCGACAGCAAGAGCTGTCGGAAAAGCCAATTTCCCTTCCTTCGCCAGTGGGAAGTGAAAGGGCTGAATCTCACCAAGTGCACAGGAGAGACAGGAATTAAAGCCAGCCAGTGAGCGGAAAGGCTGAGAGGCACCAGTGCAAGATTCTGACAGCCCAAGAACAGAAAAGATTTGCTTTATGAGTAAAGGCCAGTGTGAAGTTTTTGCCGTTAAAGACTTTTGCAGTATTACATTTTTTCCTCTATTTTGCAGGGCTTATAGATCATGGAAAATATGCTGTATAAATTGTCTCCCATATAAGCCCATCCATTTGCAAGCAACTGACAGTAAGCAGTCAGAAAGCAAATTATTACAGTCAAAGCAAGCAAGCAAACAAACCCCATCATTGCTCCGAAACAGGTGGCACAAGAGAACTTACCTCTGTGCATATTATGGGAAGAAATGTTCACCAGCTTGGGATCTCCTCCATTTCACTCCACTCAACAGGAGGATTGGAGCCATGTGACCATGGTTAAAAAAGAGGGACAGAAGGAGGGAAAGAAATGTGTGTGTGTGGGGGAAACCCCAACACACACACAAGAGAGAGATCCCATTCATCTATAGATTGTTGAGGGTCGACATAATGAGTTCTGCAAACTGGACCAAGCAGCTCTGCAAGGCATTATTGCTAGTAAATAAATCACTTAGCAGGAGAAGAAAATACATGTATAAATCTTCTGTGCTGGTAGCAGGCATGTTTCACTACCAGCTACCTCCTGAATAACAGGCCAAGAAAGCCAATAGAGAGAGTTTGTGAATGCATGTCCAAATCTTCTTAGCAAACTGTCATATTGATCTAGCACAGCCTAAGGAAGCCTAAGAAGACTCAAGGAGTTTGGGCAAATGCTTGTATTAGTGTTCCCTTCCTCTTAAGAGTTTGCTGAGACGGCACTTCAGTGTTTCCCAAGTAGTGCACCTCCGACCCTGGCAATCCATCAAGTGAAGCTAAACAAGACAGACAAATGAAGTCAAAGTCGTGAAAGATCCTCAAAAGACAGGGTAGAAAAGGGAAGAGCG
>JAVHNF010002676.1:0-10270 GCA_034783455.1 Micropsitta finschii | reverse complement strand
CCTAGATGTGTTATGTATAATCACATTTGGGAGAACATAATTTGAGTTTAAGGGAGTTATTTTTTCCCACAGCAGATGTATAATTGAATTAACATTAATGTTAAATCTAGCTATCACTTTACCTCTACTGCACCGTGCAGGTAATTACTTTCTGGTTAACTTAAATTCCTTTGTAGTTGCAATGATGAAGTTATTCTTAATGTGTCTGGAATACTAAGTCTTATTTGTAGGACTAGTGAATTCTATGCCTGATTCTGTACATTCCAGCTTTGGACTGCTTATGAATTGCCCTAAATAGGATGTCTGTTAACTCCAAATACAAGGAATCCCACAGTAATTTTGGGGAGTTGCTCACACTGAACCTAAGAACAGGTGTAAATGTCTCCATGACCTGGTTGATGTGCATGGTAATCGCCAGACATCAACTAAAATCAAACATTTGATCTTTATGGTGTTAGAGGTTTTGAACTGGAATACAGCTATGTATGTGTTTATGTTATGGTACTGGGTGTTGGAGGGAATGAAAGGTGCATCAATGAGCCTGGTAGGGTACTGTGAAGTGTCTCCTACCTGCTCTGATTGAGAGGAAAGAGGGTTTGTACATGAGGTGTCATCTCCTTGTGCACTGATTTAAATAAGATCTTCTTGGACCCTTCTTCCCTAAGACAGCTTGCTAGTTGTATCTAGTTCTGCTTGTTAGTTGAACTTAGTTCTTCCCAGAAGTCAATCTTTCAGCTACCAAGGTTTGCTGTAATAGTGTATTGACAAAAAGCCAGGGAGTCTGCCCGAGTTGTTGTTGTTATTATTATTGTGGTTGTTGTTGTTATTTCTATGTCTATTTTTTCCTGGTATCCCCAGAAGTGCTTTTAGAATGGAGGGCTTCTTTTAAAATATCAATTGACATGTAAAAAACACAAAATATACACTTAAATGTCCAAGCACAGTTTATTCTCTGATAAGTGGTCCTTTTGGGAAAATCAATTACAATGTCAGGATATAGAGTTCAGTCATGTCTTCTGAAAGGTCAAATGTAAGTGAAAGGTCATACTCAAATTTATCTCTTCTCAGAGAATAAATATTTTGAGTCTAGAACTATCTTGGCCCAGTACCTCTCTCTATTTTTATATACCTATACCTATATATTTATGCTTATGTATACACACATCAAAAATGCCCTATTGAATGCATTCCGTCATGGCAAGTTGATCTTCAGCTACTCAGATTTATGATTAGTGACATATTGAAGGATATATAGATGTGTTCCTGTGAGGGCATAGCAGAATGACAGATCTAGCAGGAGCTGCTATTTTTACCTTAAAAACCACCTAACATTCTCTTTGAGGAAGAGAAGCAAGAACAAGGAGGGAAAGTAACCTTGAGGTGGCTTTTTCACTGCAATTACAAATAATGCAAGATAATAAGTCCATTAACAAAGCTTAAAAGAGCTTATTTACTATAGCTCTGTATTGTTCTTAGCTGTGGAATTAAATTCTGGTATCTGTCCTTTACCACATAATGGAACATAAGGTTTTTTTAAGGTTCTTAATTGTTTCTCTCAGAGTAGCTTTGCAGATTTTCCTTTCAAATTTAAAGATAATCTGCTCTTGCATAAAAAAAAAAAAAAAACAAACCACATGCTGAAAAATATGGATCCCTCACATTTCTTGGTTTCAAAGTCTTAATATGACAGTCCTGGTCTTTGTTTTTAAGGTCTCTAGCTTCAACTTTCTATTGCAGAGAATTTTCTTTAGTGTAGGAATGACTAGGTGAAATTAAACGATTTGTTAAGTAGGAAGTCAAATAGTAGCCATAGTAGTCCCCTGTGGCCTTGAATTTATAAGTTCCTTATAATCGATAGCACTGTGTAGTCTTAGCTGAATGTTTACCATGCTCACTGCCTATGCAAGTTAATTCATTGACAAATTTGTGCAGAGCAGAGAGGAAAGTTATAACTGATGGTTTCCAGGCTTTTGTAAATCTTCAGTGAAAACCCTCTTCTTTTTTTCTTTATTTTGTTTTTCCTAGACTTTCAATTTCTTAATTTTAGATAGCTCCAAAGAGTTTATAAGTTTCATGCTTAAAATTCTGCGTACTTTATTAAAATGACCTGCCACTTGTTCACTTGCTTATTTTTAATAGTGGATATCTTGTCCATTATAGGTCCATGCTAATTAAATTTATGCAAACTTTGCCCTCAGTGCCAGTAAGACTAATGCTGGATTGAAGTCTAAAATGTGGGGGGGTTTACATGGGTTTCTTTAGAGTTAGTGCTTGTACTTGAGAAGAGCATACGCATCATTTTGAAGACAGTGTGTGGTCCATAGGTGAGACATGCTACTTGTGAATATTGGGGTTTATGAGCTCATTTCTTACTGTGTGCATCTTTGTAATTATTCATCTACACTGATTCTTAGGCAGAAATGCAGAATGATTTCGATCCTGTTTTTAAGTAGTTTTCTTCTCCGCATGTATCATTGTGCACTAAGGTAGACTCATAGAAGTTCCTGTCAAATTGTGTCATCCTGAGAAGAGGGTATGATGTTGTGGTACATTCAGGGGGGTGAAAGAGATTCTCTTTAGTAAAACTTCTGAGTAGAATACTAAATTTCAGTTCAAATGTTTAAAAAACATTCTGCTTTGTAATAGCTTCAGTAGTAATTGAGTCTTCTTATCAAACTTTGGAACAGGAAAGCCCTTGAGCTTTTAGAAGAATCATCAGACTCTCTTTCTTTCCTGACTCTGAACATGGATAGAGCTTCACAGAAGCAAAGCCAGTGTGGTAGGAGGTAGAGAGTTTGAGGGGAACAGAAAGCTGATTTCTTTTATTGCTAGATTATTTTATTTAACATAATTATTCCTTGACTAATCAGGAAATGATTAAGGCATCCCAGATCACTGAAAAGTTTCATCACCATTATCATCTGTAAAATCTAACTGGTTTTAATTTTACAGAGAAATCTTTTTTCTTTCCCTTAAAAAAGAATAAAGAACTCATCAACTAATCCAGCTAACACTTCATATTTCACTCCTATACTGCTCTAGTAATCAGTTATCATGCCATGCTTCATCCTTATAGAACCTAACCCCAGGGCAAAGAGAAATAATCCATTTCAATTTTAAAATCCTCCTGAAAGTAAGTGAACTTGATCCAAAGACTAATGAAATAATTAAAAGGATTTCCTTTAGCCTTTATGTGAGTTTTGGATTAGACACTTTTTCAAGAAATAAAGTATTTAATCTGATGAATAGACTACCTCCTTTTACAGCATAGAATAACTGAAATAACTTCATAGTAATTCCTAAGGAACAGCAAAGGTAAAAGTTTTCAGAGGTTTTCTGTACCAGATTTTCCCTGGACAGTTTTCAAAGCTCTGTTACCTTTAACATCTTTGCAAATATCTGTAAGTGGGTTATGCAGTGTTGCTTTTTTATTCTCCCAGGTAGAGCTGCTTACTATATTTGCTCTCTTGCAGTAGCAGTCAGAAATGTTAAGCAAGAGGTAAAGGTGGATATTAAAAAGCTGGCCAGTGGCCAAGTTGAAGTAGCATAGCACTTTGGGGAAATAGAACATGTTGGACACTTTAGGTGTGCATTAGCCACACAAGAGGAAACAGACAGAGATGTTAAGAGGTTAATTACTATAAGTGAAACAAAACAGAAAAGATGTTGTAAAATCACTGATACAGATTGTAGAAAATAATTGAGTTTATAATCATTCATGGTAAAAAGTTAGCTAATTATTTTATTACATTTACCCCAATGGTATTAATTAGATACTTAAAATCCAGTTAAAATCCAGTTTTAGCACACATTATCATATCAAGAGTCACAGTTCCGTGAATTAAAATATTACTTAAAATTTAAGTTCCACTTCAGTACTCTGGCCAAGCCAGAGGTATGGTGACATGTATCTTATTTCATGAAAGAAGGACTCAGAAACTAAGCCAGATCCACAGAGACTTCAGCAGAATCCATATATTTAATTTCAAAGACATGACACTGTAGACTATGGCATAACTGACTCTGAAGATGCCTAGAGAACCCTCCCATTGGGCTTTAAATGGTCATGGCAAGAACTACTTCACATTTCTTGGGAATGATTAGGCATAAACTCAGTCAGTGCCCTGCTTAAATCCCCATGAAGGCTTCCTGGTAGAGGTTCTCAGGGTGAACCTAGTAAAGAATCACAGACTTGACCTCCAACTCCGCATTTTTTAATTTGCATCCTGAAGAACTGCCTCACTCCTTCCGTATATATGGTATCGTGGCTAGAGGATTTGTCCAGCAAATGGGAGATTTGAATTTGTTTTCTTTGCCTGCCAAAGAAAAGGCAAAGAGAATTTAAAACCATGGCTTCTTAGGACAGAACTATATTTAGTAAGATTTGCTTGAGGTTTTGAAAGAAATATGTATGCCATAAGACAGGACAGGGAGAGCTTCCAGTGCTTTCTTGAGAGACAGAACCGTTTCCTGGCTCTTACCTTCTGTGGAATCATTTCTGTCCAGACCCTTTCTTTATATGCTAGATTCCAGCAGCTTCAAGCTTTTGGATTTTGGATATTGTTTGAGGAGTTTAACTCTCCAGATAAAGGATACCTCAATGCCTAACAGAACTTACTGGCCTTAATCTAAGCACCTACAGTTATCGTACATAAAGCTGTGACTAGCTCAGGTGACTTGAATCCGTTACTAGATCTCACCTGCAGCAATTACTGAAGGGGGAATTTTCCTATCAAGAATGTCAGATTGCTATGGGCATCATTCAGATCCTAATGATTACAAGGAGCTAAGATTTCCTGTGCATGTTAGTGCCCTGTTGAGTCTTAGCCTCAGCTTCCTCCAGTTGATTTCACAACATGTATGCTGGAAATTGTAGAGCAAAGCTCTGCTCTTACTCTGCATCTATCCCTTCTATAAACCAGAAGAGTTAGCTGACTTTTCCATCCATGGGTGGCAGGCATCCAGCTGTCTGCCTCGGATGCACAGTTTGTTTTATGTGACATGGGTAAATGCATGCCAAGAGAATCTTAGAGGATGAGTCTTTGCTAACTATTGTCTCAACAAAAGCTTGCAAAGACTAGAGATTTACAACTGGACTGATTTGCTGACTTCATTAGAAGAAGATGCATGAACCTCTTACAAGCTTAAATCTATGTGCAGTAAAACCAAGGCACGAGGAGTTGTTTTGCCATGCGGTAGAGCTTCAGAATATCATGATCACAGAAGTCTGTTTGATTAAAAGATTCAGGGTTCCTTAGATGTTTATGAAAAAAAGCCAATCAAGAAACTCCTTTTGAGAATTAAATAGGAAAAATGGACAAGTAACAAAAAGTTAAATATTTCTTTGCCTAAATTGCAATTTCCCTGCTTGGACTTTCATATGCAGGCCATTCCATTCTTGCTGAGATGCAGCACATATTATCTTAATGTTGGGTTAATGGAATTATGGGCTTTTTGAAACATGGATAGTGTTTGCTGTTATCTGCCTGAAGCATACTATGTAGATAGACTTTCCTTATGTCTATCCATCCTCCATTAAATAAAAAGCATTTTGATATGTCTGTATGGTATTTTATAATTATTTCAGCACTTTGTGGAATGTAACTCTGGAGCACACCCCTCAAAGTTCTGTTTCCTGCCAGCCAGTGAAGTCTCCTAATTATCTGATAATTTGAGATACTTCATCACGTATATTTCCCCCTCATCAAGATTTAATTCTGTTAGGCTCCACTTATACATTTCTGTCTAATTGGACAGGATGTCCTGATACTTAAATTTCTTCAGAACTAAAGTTATAATTTAGGGCTGGAAAAAGGCTGCTTTATATCAATTTGTGATTCATTAAAACACAAGAATTTTAAAGTATTGGTTAATAACCCATTTCAATCCTTGCATCAGATACCACAAAATTATTTTTTTTATAATGTTAATAAGTCTATATAGAAAGATTCTGAGACACACTCATGCAACTGTGTGCTAAGTTAGTATGATCCATTCTAGACTCCCACAACAGAAGAGAGGATGAGAGACGATAATTACACAAATTCACGTGCATATTTTGATTCTGTGGGATAAGGCTTTATGGTCACTGGAGCTTCAGCAGTAGTTAAGTAAAGGAGATTTTCTTTGGTGACTTCAGTTCTTGCATCTTGCACATCCATTTGTGCTGCCAAGAGTCTGACATAAAGGTACCTTGGGCTTTTTAGGCTGAAGTTGAAAGCAGTGGAGAACTGCTGGAGATCTATGAAAGAAAATGCAGTGCAACTGAAAAACATTGTTAGGTTATGTTGCAGTAGTGTGATCCCACATGTGGGTGGAGGCAAGAGAAAGAAATTGTTAAATTTACTGTCATACTTTTTCCTGAACAATTAAAATTAGCCTGTTTACTTAAAGCAATGTAAACTGCAAAAGCTGATGAAACATTCACCTCAAATCAAGCATTCCAGAATGAAATCACCATTGTTTGTGAAGGAACTTATGAAAAGTTTGGAAGTCATTTACCCCAGACTTTCAAAGGTATGTAGATAGCTACTCACACTAACTCCAGGGGAGGTTGAGTTCAGTGCCTTTTTTGTTCTGTCAGTTACGTATTGCTGAAAGAACTATTGGTATATCAAGTTCTACGAGGTAGTCTAATAAGTCAATATATATACAAGTTAACTCAAATGTTTGTGATAATGTGCAAATGGGAGCTGGCAGAGTAAAAGGGCCAAATAGGAAAGGTATTTCGTTTGAGGAGCTGATAAGGATATAGTATTGTGGTGTTTCACTGCTCAGCATGCAAAATATCTGTTTAATTCCTTTATGTTTTAGTTGTCCTTGTGGCTGAAGATCTGACATTCACAAAATTTTGCTAGGCAAGTCCATGCTAGTAAAATGTTCCTTTTTAGTACTGTGTACTGTAATTCAGTGTTTCCATTTGTTTAAGCAGCTGTCATAATAATTTCTACTCTGGTGTCCTCCAGTTGTCCTCTGCTGAAATCTAAGCTATCATGCTGAGGGGCAGAATACAAAAGGTGATTTTCAGATGGCTCAGTAAACCTTAGACAAAACTGCTTTGGGTTCAGAATATATGCTTGCCAGAATTGTAACCTCAAAACAATTGTATTTCATAATGAATATTTCTAATTTTTATGTACTGCTGCACTTACATATGTGAAAAGTCATTTTTAGAATACTGATCTCTTTCTAGGTAAAATGGAGACATCACTTCAGCCTTCAGTATGCTATCTATATTTGCCCTTGTGTGTGTGCACCTGTATATACATAAGCACTCTCTTCCCCTTCCTCCTCCCTGCTCATATACAGAATGCGATTGTTTAACCTGTAAGGAAAGAAAAGCAGATCTGCTATTTTGATGCATATATCGATTTAATTTTGCTGTAACTGTCATTTGGTGGTCTGGGGTGATTTTGGAATTTAAAATGAAAAATTCATGACATTTTGTAATAGAATAAGGTTTTTTTTAAAATCATTATTTTAGGAACAGGACAACATTGCTGCTAGTATTATTACAGAATGAAGGCCAAGGCATAAAAAAAAATGAAGGCCAAAGAGATAGAAAGCCTTTGCTTTTCTAGAGATGAGATTATACTTCCAGCATAACAGCTGTTATATTGCTGAAAATGTTCCATCACCAGAAATCACATCAATAAACCAAACCAGGATTTTTGGAAGCAAGAAAACATAGATTGTTTGTCAAAGCTACATTTCTGCTTTCTAATTGATTACACAGAGGATCTGTGTTTGGGTTTTATTTTTTACTTTTTTGAAAGATCCATGTTGAAAGAGCCATTTTTTTTTTCTGTGAGCAGAATCTGAGCAGAGTTGATATCTTCATGACTTTCCTTTCAGAAAATTAAATAGCTTTGAAATCTCAGACCTTAAGTGACACTGCGAGACTGAGAGATCATATGTAGCCAGGACACTCTTTATGGTGCAAAAAAAGGATGTGCAGAAGGTATCTCAAGTACCCAGTGTAAGATCCTGGCCTTTCTTCACCAAAGTCTCAGGCAGAAGTGTAGCTTATACCCTACTTTGAATATTCTCACAGCTTTCACAGCTATACAGTGGGTGCAAAAAAGGTGAGGAAGTGCAAAAAATATTCTTTATTTGTTCCTGGTATAGGAACTACCTGCTTGGACTTTTCTTTAGGATTAATGCAGCTAAATGGAATAATTTTACCATTTGGTTCTCCACATGATTTTGTGTATGGAGATTCAAAGGTTTTTTCTGATTTAAAAAAATATCGTGCAGGATTTTTTCCTTACTATTTTTTCTTTGAGCTCTTACGATCAAAACAGGAAAAGGTAGATAAGTGCCTAGAAGTTGCTTTACACACAGGATCAGAAGTATTTGAAATTTGAAATAAACCTTTAGCCAAGAATTATTTCCAACAAATTGTGTGTAGCAGGTATATCTAAGTAAAAAGATGTTGCTTCTAAAGGGGAACATGTGTGACCCCATTTTGGGTCCAAACCTTCACAAAAGCATGCTGGAAGAAATGCTACCAGCCAGCCATGGAAATTGATACTCGTTGTACAAAAGGACAAATGCCAAATATCTGGAGGGAAAATGTTGCATAAGCACAAACAGGAGCAGAAAATATAAACTGAAAAAGGTGTATTGAATGAAGTATGTACTGTGTCGTAATTGTCCAAGGCTACTGTGACCACTGGTTTCCTTTGTTGCTTCAGGCTATTTCTGCTAAGCATGCAGATAGATATAGGCAGCATCTATAGGGTTGGTAAACTTGCTAGCACATAAATTTTTATCTAATGTAATCTAAATGTCAACAAGATAAGCACATTGAGTTTATTTTCAGTTTTGAAGTCTGATAAAAACAACCAAATCAGGAAAGCAACCAACAGAGAAGCAGACATGTAGTCAACAGTTTATACCTTAGCCCAAAAACGTATGAAGTGTAAAATTCAAATGAACATTTACAAAATGCTGAGGTCATGCTTATACTTCCTTGTTTTCACAATATGCACTTTGAATGTCCCCATAAACTTGAGTCTGCCCTTACAGAACAGATGGCTAAAAGAGATTTGCGCCAAAACCTCTAGATTTATGCTTACCAATTGCTGAACCCAGAAGTACTGAAAGATTTGTCGTTGTAGTTTGACTTGAATGGTTATGTCAGTTCCCATCAATACAACTAATGTTTGTGCAGTGTGAGCTTCGGCATGAACAAGAATAAAGAACATTGTGTATTGGGGCTATCTGAAAGCCATTATTGTGGAGCAAGAGGAGAAGAACAGCTGTTACCACTCAAAGGGAACTTCTATTACTGTGCATGAGTGTAATGGGACAAGGAATTCCCCTGAATTTGTTTCCCTGAGCAATAGCAGTGGCACAGAGGTATTAGTGAAAGAATGGGGAAATGAATGGGAGAGACCTCAGCTATGTCTCTGCCAGATCACTGACAACCACACAAGTGAAATCACTACTTTCTCAGCTGCACTTCCAGTTCCATATGGGGCAGTTGGTAGGTCTGGATCAAGACAGAAAAAGGCAGAGGCATTCATCAGGGTGTACATCAGCTTCTTGCTATGGAAAGAGATGCCTATAAGTGTTACGTGCTTATAGTACCTGCTGATGCGTATGTCTGGATGTGATCCTTGTTTTCGTTTCATTGCACACAAATCAGATTAAAGTTGAAATCTAACCAGTATGGAATGAGTACTAAATAGCAGAGCTTTCCCTCTGCTAATCTGAGTTTATAGTCAACTGGTCTGTTGTGTTCTTCCAGCCTTCAGTAATTATGATGGTTTATTTAGCTTTTGGATATTCAGTATCCTTAAAAGCCATGCAGTCGTTTCTCTAGTTATGCTATGAACCGTACGACAGCGATGACAAAAGTGATTCTAGCAAGCTGCCTTTGGACAGCAGCTGAAATGAGAATGATGCATGTCTGTACTTCAGATCATCAGGGCCTAGACCCTGTAAAAGACTCAGCAATTGTATTAGGGACTCAGAGTATTTCAGAGGATGAAGACCTCTGTGAATATGAATTAAGATAGCTTTTAACACCTTACTGTTCCTTACCGAGTAAAATGAAAAGTCTGGTGATAAATTTAACCTGATTTTAAAAAGGCATGGGTGCAGTTTTTGTCTGAATTACTTTTACTGACTCTCTACCAGAGTAGAAACACACTAAAAAGTGGTGAAAATTGATGAATTTGTGGGAACTGATGCAATATTTTCTGATAAAAATGTAATGGACATTGTACAATGTAGCTTTATGGAAAAAGCACTGAACTGGATG
>JAVHNF010002663.1:29958-50101 GCA_034783455.1 Micropsitta finschii | reverse complement strand
TTGGATCCGGCAGGGGGCGGCTCCTTGGCTCCCGCTTCCGCCTGTTGCCGTTGAGCAGCCCGCGGTCGGGTTGGGGCAGGATGGCGGGTGTGCAGGAATACCTGCTCCAGCTACACCGCTGCCTGCAGCCTGGCGATGCCGCCAGCGCCGCCCTGCACGGATACACTCTGCTCCGCAGCCTGGGCGAGACCTGCCTCACCAGCCTGGCGAGTGGCGCGCAGGGTGCGCTCTCGGGCCCGAGGACGGGCGGGGGGGCAGGGATGCCTCAGGGGCGCTCTGAGAGGGGTTCGGGGCGGCCGTTCGCTCGGTGTTGGCTTCGAAACACCTGCTCATCTTGGGGAGGGACCGCTAATGGGAGTGGGGATACGCACAATGCATCAGACCCGTGGTACTGGGGGATGGCCCTGCCGCCCCTCAGTTCTTCACTCAACATGACGTTTGAGGGGTGCTGGCCTGATGCAAAATGGCTCATTTCGGGGGAGGGACAGTCTCTTACCCCAGGTAATCCCTTACCTTGGTTCAAAACACTAGTGTATGCCCCTCTCTGCCCGCCTGCCCCCAGCCCTGACGTGAGGTCAGAGAACCTATACTCACTTCTGCATGGGGTCAGAAACACCCACGTCCAGCTGTGCTTTTTCTGGTCACAAGCATCAGCCCAGTCCAAGGTGTTAAGGCATCCTTCTGCACAAAGTGGTGGGCTGGGTGCTCTCCAGCCCTCCTTCTCTGCCTGCTCTAGAAAGGAAACCAACCGCCCGTGGTTTGTTTACTTCCCTGCAGCCCTGCACCTGTCCCTGGTGTTCTCCCAAGAGTATGGCTTACTCGTCTTTATCCACAGGTCCCTCGGCACCGAGGAGGTAAGTTGGTAAACTTTAATTCATACAATAAAAAAAATCATAGAATGGTTTGGTTTGGAAGAGACCTTAAAACTAATCTAGTTCCAACCCTCCTGCCATGGGCAGGGACACCTTCTATTAGACCAGGTTGCTCCAAGCCTTGTCCAACCTGGCCTTGAACAGAGCCAGGGATGGGGCAGCCACAACTTCTCTGGGCAACCTGTGCCAGTGCCTCACCACACTCACAGTAAAGAACATCCTCCTAATGTTTAATCTAAATCTACCCTGTTTCAGTTTAAACCCATTAATTTTTAAAGAAATGTTGAGATAGTGCTTGATGCACATTATATTATACGTATTAAGGCTACATGTTTTTTTCTTTTAACTTTCAGTTTCGAGATTGCAGGGAAGAAGCACTGAAGTTTCTGTGTGTCTTTATGGAAAAAGTTGGTGACAAAGTGCATCCTTATGCCTGTCATATTAAGGTGGGTAAAAGAAAATTGCTTCCTAAAGGTCTCTGCCAAATGGTTGAAACAATTCTGGTGGATCTCATACTGTAGCAGATTCATAACTGTCCTTCTCCCCTCCCTGTATGCTTTATTCATATCCAGTGTGCTTGTTAGAGCTGGAATAGCTTGATGAACATAAAGTATAATTCATACAGTAAAGAAATGTGGAATTGTTTCTTCAACTATATACTTAATTAACTTCTCTTTATAGAACATAGTGGGTATTGATTTTGAAAATAAGTTCTTGACATTGAAAATAATAGTTATAACTTAATGTATACAAACCAAGCACACTAACGTTCCACGTCTTAATATTTCTATAGGTGATGGTTAGCTTTAGATATTGTTTTTTAAAAAAATTCTTCTGTGAAGTTGTTACTTTTGCAACATATACAGAAATTGGTGGAAAATATAGTACCTCCAAAACCAACATTCTTTGACTTTAGATTGCTGAATAATATTGCTCTGTATAGACATGCTGAGCTGTACCAATGTACTTTCTGTTCTCAAGTCAGTAGCTATGTATTGTAAGGAATGATAGTACAGAAGTGGAGAATCTGCTATGTGTGTCTATTATTTCAGAAACTGCACTTTCTTTGCTTGAGCTGGGATTTGCTATTATTTCAGACAGTGCTGCAGTGTTGTTAGTGAAGCTGCTTTGGGGACTGGACATTTTTATTGTTTTAGTCTTTTTAAAAACCTTAAGCTTGTTAGGAACAGGTACTTTAAAGAAGTATGTTAATACATTGTTACCTTTGAATGCTGTTCTCTATTTGTATTATAATCTCTATTTTCTTTTCTATCTAGCAAACTTGTATTAGTGCTTATACAAAAGAGAGAGCAGCAAAATGTAAAATCCCAGCTCTGGAACTCCTGATTAAGGTAAAGGCATTTTATAAATATTTCTTGCTTCTAGAAAAAAGCAGAAAACCTGTAGTATTAATGTAGTTTCACCACATCATGCAGAAAATCTGTAGTCTGCAGTAAGAATAGAATAGTGATAGTGTAATATTTAGGTGTTAATAAGAGAGATGTCTTTACAACAGATTGTCTTCAGTATTCCTCCAGTTGGTTGCTTATCTATGAGCATGTCATTCCTTCATCTACTAGAGCAAGATACAGTTATTTTGGCGGCACTTTCAAATCTTCTCTTTCCCCATTTATTATGTTTAAGGAGAAATTTTGCAGTTCAGTTTTCTTCTTGCTTAAAAATGTAAGTATGTGTATGGTGTGGAGGAGAAGGGCTTTTTTCAGAAGACTTATTACTGTGTGAGGCAGTAATTTCACAACATTCTTCCTTAGAATGCATTAGACCATTGTTTTGCAAATGCTTTTGTACCTACTTAGTTTTGTTTATGAAAACCAAAACTCCCTTCTGAGTTATTCTGTGTCAGTTCTTCTGTGACTTGGATTTGCCTTATAGCAGCAGGGAGAGAAATGTGATATGATAAAGACTACTGTAGACTTGCTAAGCCTGTGCTTTCATGGGGATTTTGTATATAAATATAAAAATCTACTGTCTGTAATTTTCATGTAGATGATCTATATATAATACGTATAGTATAAATTAAAACCTATAAAATTAATATGTATGTAGGAAGGTAGTTTGTTGTTAAAGTAGATTTCATGCCAATACTCTTTCCTGGACCAGTCACCTTAAATCGGTTTTATTGAATAGCATACTTAGGCTGAAGTTACACATGCAAACTGTGGTTTTATTTAGAACGAGTAGGATTGTAGTAGCGATATTAATGATTTTCGTAATTTTTTTTCCTTAGTTGCTTCGAAGTTTGCAGCGGTCCTGTCTGATGGAAGAAATGAAAATTGGGGAGATATTTAATAAATTTTATGGGGAACTTGCCATAAAAAGTAAAATTTCTGATACAGGTAGGCTTTACTTTTTCTGCTACTGACCTGTGTTTTATTTGCACTCAGGTTTTGTTGCATTATACAGCAGGAAAATGTATAATTGCTATTCCCATAACAAGTGTACTTAAAAATAGTAGCTGTTGGTGTTCTGGAGGTAGTAAAATTTGTTCAGGTCTTCTGATCATGATCATGCAGTTAGCTGCTGCTTTGCAGCCCTGTATATACGTATGAGCTAACACGTGTGAGAAATCTTATAATTGCATTTAGTTGTGGCAGTTCATACTGAATTTAAGCCTAGATCTGGTCTAGGATTCCTGATCTAAGAGAGTACCTGCCACACCTTGAATACTTGTTTCAGTTTTGGGCCTCTTGCTACAATAGAGACACTAAGGTGCTGGAGTGTGTCCAGAGAAGGGCAGCAAAGCTGGTGAAGAGCCTGGAGCACAGGTCTGATGAGGAGTGGATGAGGAAACTGGGGATGTTTAGCCTGGAGGAGGCTCAAGGGAGACCTTGTCACTCTCTACAGTAGTGAGGTGGGGGTCTGTCTCTTCTTCCAACAGGCGGTAGGACAAGAGGTAACAGCCTCAAGCTGTGCCAAGGGAGGTTTAGATTGGCTACTAGGAAAAATTTCTTCACGGAAAGGGTTGTCAAGCATTGGACCAGGCTGCCCAGGGCAGTGGTGGAGTCACCATCCCTGGAAGTATTTAAAAAGTATTAAAATGTGGCACTTAGGGACATGGTTTAGTGGTGGACTTGGCAGTGTTGACTGTTGGACTCAATGATCTTAAAGGTCTTTTCCAACCTGAATGATACAGTGATTCTAAAGCTCTTTGTAACCTTATTCTGTGCCTGCCCAGTTATGTCCTCAGAGCTGCAGTTCTACTGAGAGAGCTCCTGCATCCGTTGCCCCTAATGTGAGCTCATCAGTTCCTCCCTTGCCTAATCATATTATTTATGATGTTAAGCATACTAATATGAGCTCTAGTTTGGTCTTCTTGGCTAGTTGCAGCTGAAATCATGGCTTGACAGGTCTAACTCTTGCAAAACTTGCTGTGCCTGCATAGAACCCTTTAGCCTGAACTCAAGCCTAAGTTTCTGCTAGCTATTGTCCTTAACTGTGGTGGTGCTTAAAAGACCAGCATAACTTTAAGGCCTGGAGCTGGTTTAGTGGTATAGCTTCCTTAGTAGATATGACCTTTAATCAGATTTCTAAGCCTTGTTTGAAAGAAGTACATGTGTTTTAATGTCAGAGAAGAATGCACCTCACATCATAGGATGTAGATATATATGTATATATCTATGTACATCATAAAGAGCTCTTTCTGCCATGCTAATCACCAATTAAAATTAAACCAACAGGGATGATTTTTTTCATGGTTGCAAGTTACATAGGAAATGCAATGGAAATGTCAAAGTAATGACTTCAGTAATTAATATTTAATAATATTATATTACTTTTTAGTACTGGAGAAGATTTATGAGCTTTTGGGAGTTTTGGGAGAGGTCCAGCCTAGTGAAATGATTAACAACTCTGAAAAACTATTCCGAGCTTATCTGGGAGAGCTTAAAACACAGGTATGATTGGAATTTCTTCTTAGACTCTTGCATTGCTTTGTTTTTTTTTTTTTCCTTTGATGTGTGTAGCACTGTATATTGGAATACTATTGTAACTAGTACAGTTTGTAGGGATATAACTGGACAGTCATAAATGCTTCTGTTGAAGTTTGGTTCTGAGAAGCTTTCAAAGTAAAAATTCAAGGCTGTCAGTGACAGCAAATTAACCAATTTACTTTGAGAAAAGATGGCACATGATGTTCGTTGTGGTAGTGCCTAAGAAAAGTCATATTGCCATGCACTAGTAGATCTGATCTGGTTTCTACTAGCTACAGAATCTTTGCACTTCAAGTAAATATCACAGTTCTGCTGAACTTTACTGTAT
This sequence comes from Micropsitta finschii, assembly GCA_034783455.1. NCBI lineage: Eukaryota > Metazoa > Chordata > Aves > Psittaciformes > Psittacidae > Micropsitta > Micropsitta finschii. Next base: position 44,951 of record JAVHNF010002663.1, on the reverse strand, counting down.
TCTGCACTTTTAAGGCATTAGCGTGTGCAATCTAAAATCACCTATGGTTCGTCTTGGTGGCACATGTTGCATGCTTGTCAAAGGATTTCTTATGTGTCTGTAGTTAATCTCTTTCACAAATGATATTAAACTGAGTAGGAGATTTTCTGTGGACTTGTGTTCGTAAAGTTAGGTGCTGACATCACTGTATTAAGTTGTAATATGTTATTTTATCAACACTTCTAGGAACCGGGAAGCCTTGGTGTAAATTCATTCTAGCTTCAGAATAATATTTTTTTCAATTCCCTATTTTTTTAGATGACATCAACTACAAGGGGACCCAAGCTACCTGTTGTAGCAGGATGTCTGAGGGGACTGGTTGCACTCATGTACAATTTTACCAAATCTGTGGACGAAGGTATGGTCTTACTCTGTGAGAAAGACAGTTATACAATTTGATATATTTTAGTCGTTATACTGCCAGCAAGCAGTACTGTTTCATTCTGTGAACTGAGAATAAAGATTTCCCTACTGGCAGATTGTTTATGCAAAAGCAGGGCCTATCGAGCTATGTGGTTCTTGTAGTCCATGTTAGTGTGGAGTGGCCTCATCAGTGCGTTTCTGTACATAAATGTTGAAGTGCTGTTTTCTAGTCAGAGATTGGGCAGCTGAGCTGGAATGTGGTGTATAGAGAAATGTGTTTCCCTTAGAAATCCATGTCTGTTAAAACATGCGTATTCAGAAGAGTTAGTGCATATACACATACAATTCAAATTTAAAGAATTACATAAAAAAGCATCTCTTCCTCTTAGAATGATACATGTAAGGCTTTCATATATTGCTTCTGCATGCCAAGCTTTGGATAGAAATATATTCACTCTACCTCTTGCTTCTCAATAGTGAAATACTCATTATTGGATTGTTTCACAGATCCTCAGACTGCAAAGGAGATTTTTGATTTTGCAATGAAGGCAATCAACCCACAGGTAAATCTGCCACATGCAAATTGTTCCACATAAATGGATCAGCCCTGATGAAGAATAAATCCCATGACAAACCTTTTCTGGTATTACAGGTTGATCAGAAGCGATATGCAGTACATCTGGGTAAGACTGCAAATTAATTCAGTTCATGTTGAGGTGGATACCATACATACAATGGTGTCTTTTGTCATTTATTCTCTACTGGCTGTCTTCAGGTGTCTGTATTCTTCAATCTTCTAAACTCATCGGGGGGCAAAGCTGATGTACCTTAAGTTGGAGTTTCAAGAGTTAAATATGTATTTGGTTAAACTAGGAAAGGTCTAGTGAGCCAATGAACAACAGCATTACACTTGATGCCATTTTCCCTTCTGGAGTAGTACAAAATCTTGGTATGAGAGAGGAATCATCATAGGAATAGAAATAAGACAGATATCTTACAGCAAATTACGAGAAAAGAAAAAGATGGGGTTAAAGGAAAAAATAGGAATAGAAGGGTAATTTCACTGGATGTCGAAGGAAATTTAGGAACAAATGAAGTTCATGAAGAAAATGAAAAATTGGCCTGTGAAATGTGAGTGATTTATGCAGAAATAGCAAAAATGCAGCATTTGGGTACTAGACCCATGGCAACTGTGAAGCCTAAAACCCTCTTTAAAGATACTCTGCTCTCCCCCAGCTAATTCATGAAGGATCTTGAAAATTCATTTATGCTTATATTTTGGGTTGTGAAATGACCTTTATTCTGAATTCTTTATTTGTCTGTATCACAGTCACAGTTTGGTACAGGAGGGGACCTGAGCATAATCCTGACCACAGAACCCAAATCTTTGTGAATTGTGTGATTATTATTATTTGTAAGCAGCAGAATCCCTCCCTTTCTTTTTCACTGTTAATGTAAATTACTTGAGAATACAGCTGTGCTTTCCATAATGGTGTACATTAAAAACAAATAGTATTTTGGGGGGTTGTTTTAATGCTTAAGTTCTTAATGTTTGGATACTGATACTGTAATGGCTAGAAGAATACATTTTGTACCCTTCAGTCATTGTAGGTATACCTACCTAAAATCCTGATGTGGAGTTTGATAGTCTTGTCTGGTTTATGAAAGTGGAATATAAGCCTGAGTTTTAATGAGAATTGTTATTAAATTGCAGCTGGTTTACAGATGTTCAGCTGGCATGCTGCTCAGTTTGGTGCCTTGCTCCTGGACAATTACGTCACCCTCTTTGAAACAATGTGTAAATGGTGTGGCCATGCAAATCAGGACCTGAAGAAAGCCAGTCATTCTGCACTAGATTCATTCCTCAAGCAGGTACTGTAACTTCACTGAGATTTCTGAGACTAAAGCGAAGTTAAGTTTCTCGAAATAGTGGGAATACTTGGTGCTTAGGAGTTTGGTGAATCTGATTAATAATTGAAGTGCTTCATGTGACGAACTAGGTATCTTTTAAGACTCACTGTAATTTTTGGTGGCTTTTTTCATGTTTCTGGAAATGCTGAATTTTTTGCTTCTGCTTTACAGATTTCTTTAATAGTAGCTAAGGATGCAGAGCTACACAAGAGCAAGTTGCAGTTCTTCATGGAGCAGTTCTATGCAATCATCAGAAGAATGGATTCAAGCAACAAAGAATTGTCCATTGCCATTCGCGGATATGGGCTTTTTGCAGCAGTATGTGCAGGAAACTTGTTCTGATAAAGGACCATATTGAATGGATTTAAAGCTAGGATTCATACACCATTCCTTTTACGATTCTACACAGCTTGTTACATAGAGAATGCTTCTGTTTCTGTGTTAAGTGTTGAACTTAATTAGTGACACTGTAAAATACATTGTGGTTGAAAATTATTGAAATGCACACTGACTTTAGTGGGAGCACTATTAATGTGTAATAAGATTATTTAGAGAAGGTTAGGAAATATGATAGTCTAGCTGATTGCTAGCTGAATCTTTTCATTTTGCTGCCTTTAGAGCAGAGTGTATTTGCTTTGTAGAACTCTCAACGTGTTTTGCTGAAACCTAGTCGATGCCTTCTGTGACATGAGCTAGAAAGGAATTGAGTTAAAGGTATTGTTTCCAAAAAAAATGAAGCGTATCAAATCACTGAATTGAAGAAAACATGTTAAAAATATCTCGTTACAAAACAAAGTAAGTTAATTAAAATTACATAATATAAATGCAGACAATAATACTGAAAATTTTAACAGGAAAAAGGGATCCTTAGGCTCCAATACTTACAAATCTTTAATATGTTAAGACACACTAATAGTTGCTAGCATGTTTAGACCAAATCTTGGCCAAGCATCAGATGCTAGGTTGTGAGGCAGTGGAGTCTTGCTGCTGCTGCAAGTAGTGGCCTTAAACTAAACACAAGTTCAGTGATTGATTCAGTTTCATGAGAGAACATTTCTTTTACTTTCTAATCACTGAAATAATTTTTAATTAATACTTACAGTTCTACAAATGATAAATGGATAGTGTTAATTTTATCAGCTTTATTTTATGTTTTTAGACAGACTAGGTTCAACCTTTAGCCTAACTCTTGTATTCTGTAATTACCTAAATCAGTTCATTCTTTTTCCATGGGCAGTTCCCTACTATAGCTCTTGCTGTAAACTGGTTCCTGGTTTCTTTTCGCAAAGATTGGTTTTTTTGTCCTAGTTCATGCTAAATACTGTGATTTACAAATCATTCTATAGAAATCTGGAAGCATTTAGTACTGTTTGTGGTGCTTTCCACCAGTTGATTAGTTTAAGAGTAGTCTGTATCATCTATACAGATCCCAGCACAATGAAAGTTCAGAACTTGTGCTGCTGGGTTAAATGTTACATAATAGTGGATGATAATTGATTAATCCACATTAAGATAAGCCACTTCATCCTTTTATTCAGCTAGGTCAAAATATAAGTGAATGTTATTATCCATAGTGCCATACCTAAGATATCTGCAGCCAACCTCCATGCATTTCAGACTGGATTTGAATCATGACACTGGAAGTTCAAGTACTCTTACAGTAAATTGCACTTCATTAGCAACTGTTATTTTGGTTCGTTATAGGTACCATGTTTCTTATACATGTAGAAAGTAGAATACCTAATTTATTCAGATATATTGAATTCCTGGAAAAAAATAGATTATTCTCATTATGGTTCAGTGAAGACTTAGTTAAGGTTTAGTGCTACAGCATATGTTTGCTTGACTGTATGGCATTGTGAAATCAGTATTTTATTTTCTCTCCTGTAAGCCCTGTAAAGCTATACATTCTAAGGATGTTGACGACATGTATGTTGAGCTCCTTCAGCGTTGTAAGCAAATGTACCTCACAGAAGCAGAAACAATAGATGACCATCTGTATCAGCTACCAAGTTTCCTCCAGTCCATTGCAAGTGTGATATTCCATATAGATACAGTAAGTGGAGTATTTAAAGTACCAGTCGTCTTGGTTTTGTAATGCAGGTAGAGATGTGTAATGAGGTAGTACCTGTGAACTTACCACTGATAGACGGTGGTTTTTTTTATCTGAAATACGATGACATTTAGTTCCTAGGGGATGGGAAGAATTATTAGGAAAATGCTTTACTGGATTTTATTTGAATAAACAAAATGCACAGAATATATTAAATAAAATGCTATAGTGCATTGTAATGAAAACCATTTACATAATGATAGCCAAATACAAACAGTTTTCTATTTATTTTGGGTGAAGCTGTTTATTTGGACCTGGTCTTACCCTTGTTTTATGTGTTTATTCCACAATGTTGCCGCTTTTTCTTTTGGTTCTGATACTTAGCTTGTTCTAAGAGGCTGTAACTTTGATTTTCTTCTCATGTAATGCTGTCTGTGGGCTTTCTGGATCCTAGCTGGAGCTGGGAAGCAAGGCTGGGGCAGAGAAGAGACTTTCACTTATATTCTGTGTTCAGATTGTTAAGGATAATCAGGTTATACAGCTGTGTTATTGTTGTTTAAGTAAGTTGGTGCTTTTATAAAGAAGCTTAAAACTGGTTCCAGTGAAGCACTGATCTATCCAGGAGCTACTTTCCATAATGTGTTCCAGGAAACTTTCTTATTCTGTTTGTTCGGTTTGGTTCGTTGGGAGTTGGTTTTTTGTTGTCGTTGTTGTTGGTTGGTCGGGGTTTTTTGTTGGTTTTGTTTTGTTGGGTTTTTTTGATTGATTGGTTTGGTTTTGGTTGGTGGTGGTTGGTTTTTTTATATCTAAGATGTATTCACTTGCTAAGTGTTTTATTGTTCTCAGACAGGTCATGATGTAAACTCTTGTAACAAAGAATTGTAAATTTGAAATGGATAAATATGAAATAATATAGCATAATTCTTCACACTGATACTGAATTATAATCATTGGCTTTGCATGATGGGTTTGTTGTTTTTATTTCTTCTAGATTCCTGAAGTATACACTCCAGTTCTTGAACATCTAGTTGTGCTGCAGATCAACAGCTTTCCACAGTACAGTGAAAAAATGCAGGTAGTCTGTTGCAGATCTATAGTAAAGATATTTCTCGCCCTCTCAGATAAAGGTCCAGTTCTCTGGAGTTTTGTTAGCACTGTGGGTAAGTCTGTCACATTAACTTTGTTGTGGGTTTTGGCGGGGTCATGGAGTCTTTTTTGTTTGGATCATTTTTTTTCTCCTAAAATGTTTAACTGATTGTAGGAGAGATGTGGAATAGCCATTTGGGGTCAAAGATGAATCTTTTCCCATCTTCTAATAATGGAGGTTTAGGGTTCTCATGTTTTTTTTCCAATATCCATTGTTAAATCACTTAAGTAAGATGTTGAACAACTGTTTTGGATGATGCAGTGGCTGTCACCAAGGGCAACAGAGTATATTTTTGTGAAAATCTATTTGAACATAGAGACCTATGTTCCTGCTCTGAAGGATTATGGAGAGAAGGGGATTTCACAGAAAAATGTACAAAGCTCTGTTCAATACCATTTCACTTACCCCTACAAAATATCACAGAAATGAGGGTGAGCGTTATCTGTGTTAGAAATGCAATCTTTCTATGCTCTGGAACTTGTAGGTATTAAAAGAGAAAATTCCAAGTATGCAGTTAATGAGATAAAGTCCTGCAAATGTAATAATGTCAACACTGGGACCTGACAATTGCAGTAGCCTCCAGCATGCTGACATTTTATTATAATGATTTTCAGAGTTATTTTAATTTTATTTCAATTATTTACTGTGGCTTTTCTCTGTTGTTGTGGCATTCTCATTGTTTTCTATGTTCTTGGTTTGGGATGCAGTACAGACTCCACCACCATGCCAGAATGGACATCCTAAGTCCATGCCTGTGAGAGTTACTGGGAGTTCCTTCCTTTTTCAGTATGGGCATTATGAGCAATGCCTTGGTCATCACTGCTTTCAGAGTCAGGAAAAAATCAAAGCAGTATTGAGAAAAAGTAGTAAGAAGCAAGTTCAAAACTGGTTCCCTGTGAAGCATCCTAGAATTATGCCTCTGATTTTGGCTATATCTGACCTTAAAGGAAAAATTGTGTTTGTTTTCTTCTCCCTTATCCCAACAGAATATAGGAAACAGAAAACTGTTTTAATTCATTGCTAACATAATGAGTGATACGGATGCTGTGCCTTTTTAAGTCTGCTCAGGAAACGTATTTTTGTTTGTTTGTTTCAGTGCATCAGGGATTAATCCGAATCTTCTCCAAGCCAATCACATTTTCAAAGGTAAAATAGCTGTTTAAATGTATTTATTTAATCTAGATTCCTCGAGAACACATTCAGTACTTGATGATCTAGCTCAGTAAAAAGGGAAAGGCCCAAAGAAGCAAAAATAGTGCTGTCCAGTTTGAACTGTGGCTCAGTTGTTATTAGTCTCTGGTCCCAACATGTGGTCCGCAAAATGAGGATGTGGCTCTTGTACTGAATGGAAAAATGACAGGAAGTAGACTTTTGTTCTCTGCAGTTCTTGTTTGATTGGGTTGTGTGTAACAAAGTAGGTTGTAATTAAGGTCATCCAACTTTCTTCCAGGTTAGCAAATTTTGGACACGTTAAAAGTTGTACTGAATGTTAAGGGAGGATGTTAAAGCTTCTTAATCCTAGGCAGCCGTATAACTACAGAGCTTCTCAAATAACCAATAGAAGTAGAAGAGCTTTAGAGAGTTTTGAAAGGAGCTAGTTAGTTTGTGTTCTTGTCAGACTGGCTAAATGAGAAAGCTAAACATTTTGTATTTCTATTGGCAGAAGTAATTTTACATTCTGTTCTAGCCTGGGTCAGGTAGACACTTATACAGTTGCATTGGGATTTGGCTGAGGTAGAGTTAATTTTTCCCATAGCAGCCATTACAGTGCTGTGCTTGTATTTGTAGCTGGAAGGGTATACATAACACACCAGAGTTTTGGCCACCACTGAGCAGTGCTTGCAGAGCATCAAGGCTGCCCTGTCCAACATCCCCCACACACACACACACACATACTTCTGTCTTGGAAGAAAGAGGACATAGCCAGGACCCAGACTGACCAAAGGGATATTCCATACCACATGAGGTCTGCTTAGCAATAAAAAGATAGGGGAAAAGAAGAGGAGGAGGGAAGTGGCATCCACTGTTATTGTATTTGTCTTTTGGGGCAAACACTACTCCTATTGAAGCCCTGCTTCCCAGCAGTGGCTGGACATTGCTAATGGAAAGCAGAGAAAAGTCTTTTGTTCTCCCTTGCTTCCGTGCATGTACCTTGCTTCCGTGCATGTACCTTGCTTCATTAAGCTGTGTTTATCTCAGCCCACAAGTTCTTTCTGTCTTATTTTCAACCCTCATATCCTGCTGAGGAGGGGAGTGATAGGACGACTTCATGGGCATCTGGCATCCAGACCTGGTCAACCACCACAATTCTTTAAAGAACGATGTTCTTTCAGGGTTCTTTTGGAAAAGAAACTGGATCAGAAGAATCCCGTGAAGATGGAGAGGTTGGGACAGGGAGATGGAAAGTACCAATATATAAGGACTATTTATATCTCTTCAGAAATCTACTGAACTGTGACACAATGAAGGTAAAAGCATAATTAACATGGAAATACTAAAAAAAAAAAACATAGTCCTGAGGCTTATCACTGCTTTTCTAACCCTAGATTTTTTCAAAAATGTCATGCTGTAGAAGAACTCTTTTCTGGGTTTAGTTGGATTCTGTGGCTGATAAATGAATAAAACAGAGACAACTTTAGGCTTCCATAGCTGAGAAAGCTGGATTCTCTAGATCTATCAAATCTTGGTTTATAAGTACAAGAAATAATTGTCATTGGAGTTTTGAAACATGAACTTTTTTCCTCCTGCAAAGGATTGTGGTTTTGAAGATGAAAACTTTCTTACTGCAAATTCATCACTGCAGTCCCTGAATCGCTTGCTATATGATGAATTTATAAAATCTATTTTGAAGATTATTGAGAAATTGGACCTGACTGTTCAGAAACTGGATGTTAATGAGCAGGTGAGACTTGTCCATTAATTCCTGCTGCTGTAAAGGAACCAAAATCACATTCCCTGTTTTCTTTTCGTTATGCTTAGATAGCAACTTGTAGTGTCCTTGAAGTAATATTTGTACTAGACAAGATGTTTTAAGTCATATTCCTAATGTTGCATTGCAGTGTTAGGAGATGGAAACGTCAGAATTAGAACGTCAGAATTAGTACAAGTTCACAGAATCCATTATTGTAGACTTCCTGCTCTGGCATCTAGTGGTTTTCATCTTTGTGCTTGCGTTCTCTTCAGAAGCCAGGATCTCTTACTATGTTTTCGAATCATTGATGCGTCAGTGTCCTTTGTGTCAGACAGCTAGTAGCAGCTAGAAAAAGAAGAGGCAGACTGTTTATCTGGGAAAAAAGTGCAAGTGCTTTCTGTGTTGTCACAGATCCAGTGTTCTCACTTCAATATATTTATTTTCAGGATGAAAATGAAACTGGCAGTGCTTTGGTTGGGCCTACTTCTGACCCTGCTTCAAACCTGCAGCCAACAAAGCCAACAGACTTTATTGCCTTTATAAATCTAGTGGAATTCTGCAGGTATTAATACGTTTTTATGTAACTTAGAAGTTACAAAATAATTGGAAGAAATTTGAAGTGGGATTTATTTAAGATGCCTGCTTCTGATTTGGGATGTTATTCCGTATTTCAGAATGGTGATTAGCAGGGAGACAGTGTTTCAGATACCTGGGTCATAGGTAAAAACATAATAGCTCATTAGCTCAGATTTTTTTAAGAGTACAGGAGACAAGTAATTCACTTTCTTTATTCAGGTGCAGTTATCTTTCAGTATATGTTATATGTTTTGATATCATACTGAGCATATGTCCTAAATACTTCAGAAACCAGAAGGGCAGTCTTCATAAAGTAGTATTTAGGCATGAAGCGAAAGGTACAACATTGTTTGCCTGTGGAGGTCCAGTTGATTTCCCATTGTAATACTGCAGTAATGAAGTGTGGTATGTGAGTATATGTGTTTGTATAAAATCAGTAAATAGATACAATGAGGCAGAAATGGCTTTGCACTGTAAAGCAGAAAAAGGTATTCTTCCTTGCCTTAGAAGGCAGCATGTAATTATTCCCTCACTGTCTCTGAAGCTGTTCTGTTACAGCAATACTTCTCTTTCTTCTACTGATGTGAAAGCTTGAAAAAAAATGAAACAAATGTTTTATTGAGTTTCTTCACACTCCACCCCTTGTTTGTTTTCTGTTTTAGAGAGATACTTCCAGAGAAGCATGTTGAATACTTTAACCCTTGGGTATATTCCTTTGGTTATGAGCTTATTACACATTCAACAAGACTACCTCTTATTAGTGGATTCTATAAGCTGCTTTCTGTTACAATGAAAATTGCCAAGAAAATAAAATATTTTGAGGTGAGATCTCTTTTCCCTGATGGAGGGGTAGGGTTGTATTGACAGTGGTACATTTCTTTATATATACGCTCTTATGCACTATGGAAAATAGTTCATTGAAACTGTTACCCAGTTGTTTCAAATGTTTATAGCATCCTATGCCTCTAGTTACAGGCACATAGAAAATAAAAATTCAGACTAGAAGCCCAGTTTCGGAAGGGACACCATCCTTGTCATATTTTCAGTCATGCATGCCTTACTTGAGTAATATTAAGTCTATTCCAAAAAAACAGATCCTCAGTGCACTGTATTAATGGTAGTTTCTAAGTTCTGAGAAAACAGACATACATTTCAAGTTTTCATTGAAGCTAGTGTCATATTGGACAGTGATGTATGTATTCTGACTTGAACTTGTGCTGCATGTTTGTACTGTGTACTACGGGTTTTTAATGTTCTTGACTTATGGTTTCTGTTTGGTAGAGTGTCAGTCCAAGGAATCTCAAAACATGTCCTGAAGACCCAGAAAAGAGGTCTTGCTTTGCACTGTTTGTAAAGTTTGGAAAAGAGGTAAGTTATTTTGCTGGCAAACTTTCTTAGTCAGAATATAAACATACATAATCAAAATTTATCTTCTGAGAAATCTTGCATTTGTGATAGAAGTATTTCAGCTCCTTGAATTATTGAACATAGTGTGGGTTTAAGATCTTTTTCTGTCTTTTTTTTACTTAATGTCAAAGAGGTGTATTGATCACCTATTCATGTACAGTTGAGAAATAATTGTATAATTGTACATTAAATACTGTCTGGTAACTGTCGCAGGTGAATGAGATTCCAGTATTGGTTTTGAGTTGTTTATTTTACATGAATATTAATGTAGCTAAATCAAGATCTTAAAAGGTTTCTGATAATTCTTGATTTATTTATCTGAATTGTAGGTTGCAGCAAAAATGAAACAGTATAAGGATGAGTTGTTGGCATCCTGTCTGAATTTTCTGCTCTCTTTACCACATGACATCATCATGCTTGATATCAAAGCATATATTCCTGCACTGCAGGTAGGTCAAAGTGATGTACTGCTAACAAACGTTTTTCTAGAATACATACAAAAATTCTGGAGCAAGCTTAGTATCCTGTTGAGCAATTAAAATAATTATTAAGCTTTGTATGTTTTCCATGAGATAGAATACAAATGATGTTTTGAATAAACAATTAGATTGTCAGAATTTGCTTATGCACTAAGCTGACTCTGTCAGTGCCTGTGTTGCAGTATAATGTTCTGATATGCAATATAATGTGCTGATCTTGAATGAAATGTTAAGTAGACAAAAGTTAATAAGAAAGAAGATGTATGCTAAATGCTTTCAAATATGTGGGTCTTTTTACCTTTAAATAATAGTAATAAAAATGAAAGTAATAAAAGTCTGAAAGTAATAGTAATAAAAGTAATAGTAATGAAAATGAAAGACTGATTGTTCTACATTTGACACATAGAATGCATTTAAACTGGGCCTTAGCTGTATCCCAATGGCTGATCTGGGACTGGATGCTTTGGAAGACTGGTCAGCTCACATCCCCAGACATATAATGCAGCCTTACTACAAGGATGTTCTGCCTCTTCTTGATGGCTATTTGAAAAACTCTACATCTACAGGTACAAACAGGCAAAAAGTTGTTAGTCTTAAGGGAGAAGAAAATATGTTTTTTTCATAGTTATGCCTAAAGATATGGACGTGACATACTTTTTGTCTGTACTGTGGGCTTACTGTGGTTGGAACAACCACAAAATTTACCTTTGTTTTAAACTAGGATTCATTTGCTGCTGCTGAACAATCATTAATTATAGCCATTTTTAGATGCCACTTCTCTGTGATTTGTTCTTTGTATCCTTAAATTAGCTTAGTTTTCAGTAATAGAAACTTATTTTCCTCAGTAAAGATTTTAAATGAAAGAATATTTGTCACATCTTAAAAACAAAACCAGGCAAAATCAGGGTGGGTTTTTTCTTAAAGAAACTGAGTAGGTGCATGAAGTGCTGGTACAATAAACTAATATGCGGCTTTTTTGTTCATCAGTTGAATCCCAGAACAACTGGGAAGTGAGGAAACTTTCCCGAGCAGCCCAGAAGGGATTTAATAAGGTTGTGATACAGCGTTTAAGGAAAGCAAAGACTTTTTCATTGGTAAGATGACTGCTTCTTTTTAGAGTTAAATGTGTGTTAATCACTTTCCACTGTTCCTCTTCTTTCATTGCATGCATACTTTTTTTTTTTCTGAGGGTTATTTCTACCTTAGATCAGTTTAGTGAATCCTATTCTACAGAGTAACTTTAAAAGCTGTTGCATCAGCACAGCTGGAAAGGCGTCATATTTGAGGGTAAGAATGGAAATGAAGCAGGGAAAGGGACCTGGAGAAATCCTGCAAGTCAGTATCAGTGCTAGACTGATATAATATGGAAACAAAAATTTTAACTTCTACACCTAAAATGAGGTTCAAGCTTAACAGTGGTGCAGTGTGCAAATACCATTTGTGAATACATAACTTTACTTTTTGAAGGTTTGAGGTTTTTTCTAGTATCCTGAGGATAGGTTTATAGTCTTAGATATCAAGCATGCATATAATTTCGATCAGTGGCTTCTCAAGTAGTTCAAGAATAAGTGTAGTTTTATATTTCCCAGTGCACAAACTAACTTGGAACAAACCTTTTTTAGGCATAAAACTAAGTTACTCCTATATATATGTAACTCTTTCCAACCTAATGGTCTTTAAAACGAGTAAATTTTACATCCCATACAGGCTGCTTATGAAAATCAATTGGCTGCTTGCATGAAGATACAGGATCTAAACTTTAAGTTCTGGGATTAAAGCAAATGAAGAGAGTAATTTTTACTTCAGATTTCTTTCAGTTTTTTAGGCTATTATGTAATTCTGTGGTATGTGTTATCTGCGATGATAAAATTTTAACCTTTACTTGAGAAATGGCAGTTGAAAGCCCACAAAATGTGATAAAACTGCCTTCCATTCTTGCCTTCTTTTGCTTACTGAACAAAAACTGTTCTTGTTTGATGCAGTTCTCCTCACATATTCTTCATTTTACCTTTTTCATCCGTATGTTAACAAGAGCCATAAAACTTTCATTCAGCATGTAAATCAAGTTCCTTCATTAATATATGTGTTCAATTATTTAGGATGATAGTCCCTCCTTGGAAGCAGTAAGGATTAGAGTAGCATGCCTTCTTGGATCTTTGGGAGGACAGATCAACCACAATTTAATTACAGGTGAGTGTGTCAGTGTAAATAAAAATACCTACATGCTTTTCTCTGTTCAGTCTTTGAATAAACATTATAATTTAATTATAAAATATATAAATCTAATTAAAAAAAATGGACAAGTATAGTGAAATTACCTGACCGTGAGATTTAAGGGGTAAATACAGCACAAAATTTAGTCTGTCTGAAAACTGATGTATTTGTATAGAAGTTTTTTTCCTTTCTTTTCATGCCTATATTGTTTTTTTCTGCCTTTACAATCAATTTTGTTTCTGCCAAGTACTTCTCTGTTGCTTATTTAGAAATACTATGGGAAAGTAGCATTTTTCCCTGGAAATCAAATACAAAGTGTGATTGGATTTTGTTAACCAAATTAACAGCCATGGGAATATAGGGAGAAAGGAGAATTAGTACGGCAGTTTTCCTTGGAGGACATAGCCATAAATGTAGTAATTTTCTGTGCAACTGCAGAAGGCTGTATGTTAGAACTGATCTGTTCTAAAAAATCCTTGAAGACAAAAGTAGTATATTGGGTGTCTTAAAGCATTATTTTATATCAAGTGTGAGTCAATGTCTTCTGGGTTTATAATTGTCTCCAAACTTACCTGTATTGAAACTGGAGGCTGCCTTGAATGTATGCTGAAGTGTTGGCTGCAATTATTTTTTCCATTTGTTAGCTAAACATCTGTTTGGATCTTCAAATAAAACCAAGCTTCTAACATACTTCTGGTACACATAACATCCAGTAATTTATAAAGCATTAATGTTGTATGGCAGTCTAGCTGAAGCTGGAAGATTACCTGGGGTTTTTTTGGCTGAGCTACAGAAATACTGTGTTTATGTGATACATAAAGCTCATTTTTTGTTTTGATCTTTTTCAAATGCATTAGGTACCTCTGCAGAAGAGATGATGAAGAAGTGTGTGTCCTGGGACACTGAGAGGCGTCTGAGCTTTGCAGTACCATTTGCAGATATGAAGCCCGTCATCTACTTGGATTTATTCTTGCCTCGTGTGACTGAACTAGCTCTTTCTGCAAGTGACAGACAAACAAAAGTATTGATATTTTTTATGCATATTTTTCATGCTAGCTGATAAACACTGCACAAAATAATGCCTTCTTTGTTAAGAAAAACTTGTTTTAATTAGTTCAAAGGTAGTAGCAATTGTTTCTTTAGTGCCTTTTCATGGTGACATTATTCTGAGTGTTTAAAAACTGAAGGACACAAGTTGCTATGAGACAGCAGTGTGTTTTGAGAATTAGATCTAACATAAAAATGAAAATTTTAAACTAATTAATCTTCAGTGTTGTTTGGCCACATCCTTCTCATGCCTAGCCTATGCACTTGTGGACCCATTCCAGCAGAACACTTAAACAAATATTTTGCTGCTTTGCTGGATTGGGATGTTGATATCCAAAGAGTCCAGAATGGAGCTACTCTTGAAAGTACAATGATGGATGACTTATCCAGTGATGAATTTTCTCCAGCTGAAAAGTGACTGCCCATGATAGAGACTAAAACACTAGGAGAAAGGTCAGTTAGAATGTGCGTAAATGATTGCCATGGATGTGATCTATTCCCAGAATGGTTATTTAGCATAGATTGGAGTGATTTCTCAAGTATTCTTGTGACTCATTCTCTCCTGCCCATGATTTTGTTTTCTCTGTGAAAGTAATGGATGCATAAGCAAAGGGATTTTTAAATTTCAGGTTGCTGCATGTGAACTGCTACATAGCATAGTCACATACATGTTGGGAAAAGCCTCTCAGATGCCAGAAGGATGTCAGGGTCCCCCACCCATGTATCAGCTACATAAGCGAATATTTCCGGTACTGCTTCGTCTTGCTTGTGACGTAGACCAGGTAAATAGATACATTCATAAGCGTTTTAGCTTGTTTAAAATACGGGTTTTATGTGAGAATTAAT